>LYUA01000335.1:88430-108297 GCA_002093875.1 Calopteryx splendens
TGTGGCCGCCGCACCCATCAATGGCATACACACTACTATCTCCTAATCAGACACTCTTTATTTAATTCGAATGAATGAAATAATTCTTGGTAAGGGAAGTGAAAGTCATGGTTTTAAGAAAACATCTCTCGCATAGAAATGAGGTCAAATAGTAGTGTGACATGAGGTAAGATGCAATTGCGCGGAAAAAAAGTAGAATCAAAAAGGAATATTGGTGGTAAATTCCGGTTTCAGGTCAGCTAGCGGTTAGCTACAAATTTCTTGTAATTGTTGCTAGGTTGGTAGGGTTGCTAGGCTGAACCTAAATAAAGAATACTCTTATACTGATGACGATAAGCCTTTATATGTGCTGTAAGTTAACTTGTTCTATTAGCTATTTTCGCATTCGATGTTCTCGATCATGCACACAACAAGACAATTTTAATATTTTTCAATACAATTTCTCTCATTTCTCCATTCATTTGACGCAAGAACTCCAATTGGTATTTGCAACAGAGATAAAAGGTTATTCTTCAAGATAAACATTTAGAGGAAAAATAATTAGGAATGGTGCAAGCATCCAAGTCGTAGGGATTATTTACGTTGATTATTTTGATTATGTTTTGCATTAATAGAAGGCCAAATCATTGCCTTTAAACCGAACTGAGTTGTAAACTGCAAATAAGTTAACCGAAGAAACTGAAAGCAGCTTTAGTGGAGTCACCCACTGCTGCGCATACATATGCGAAAAATTCACAAGCAATGATATTTGCATTGTGAATTTTTCGCATATCTGAGTAATCGATTTGTTCACATTTATGTCTCACCCGAAGATTTAGTACATAAACCGCAGCCCGTAATTAACTATCAAATAATTGAAGATGGCAACATCCGGTGTGGGTCCACCCCAGCCTACGTAGTTTTTAATTTTCTATCGTGAAATGGGGGGAGCGCAAGGGGGCACCGCGGGATAATTTCGCAGGATAACAGCAAAAAGTAATTTTAACAATGTTGTACATGTAGTGGTGTATTTGTCTTCTCTTCCATTTCATAATACATGCCTCTGGCTAGGTGGAACATTTAATTGAAAAAACCACAGAAATCAACCCCAAGTTTGGTTTGATATATGAGTGTAGAGCACACAACAGGGTAATCCCGTTGCTTAAACTGTGCCGCCTACGGCTTCCCAGAAAGACCTGATACCCGAAAAATCACACACCTGAGGGTTCCTTGAATCATCACCTGAAATCGAACCCGAGCCCTCCGATTAGTAGCCCACTGGACAACCACTAAACTGAAATTCTAACTAAGAGAGATTTGTATCAACGGGGCATGATGGAGTCCGAGTGCTAACAGTAAAAGTCGTAGTCCCAAATAAGCCATAATAGTTGGGCAACCCCTTAACATCCTCATACACATTTCGTGAGGAAAACACAGCGATTTGGATTAACGGCGTGTCTCATAACCCCCAATGGTAAATGTTAGGTACTTACGGTTCGTAGTTGGCTTGTCAATATTCCAATTGTGACGAATCTCACAAAATCTTTAAAACAAGTTGGTTACTGGATCTCCTCAAAAGTACCTAGAACGGAAAAAGTTTGATGATGGAATATATTGAAGGAAGTTAACATGTTTGTGGAAACGTAATCAACATTGTGATTTATGACCTTAAACAACATCAGAGTCGGCTGAGTGGTAGAAGAAAACATTTTTACCAAAACCCAGCTTGTTTCTTTTTTATGGGAGGTAAAATAACTAACAACTGCATAACAGAGCTGCATCACTCATTCAAAATACTCAAATAGTAATATGAAAATTTTAATACATTTAGGCAAACTAGTCCTAATTAGAAAATCATAGACGGGACAAAATAGGTACCATAGATTAAAGAAGTTCAATTATTAGAAAAAGATAAATAATTCGTAACTTCGTTCGTTAATTTGCAACTTACAACAAGAAAAACTCCAATTTGGAATATCACTCTCATGTAAACTTTCTATTTGAGGTAATTGGTGACGAAGTCCACCCCATTGTTTGGTACTTGACTAATAATATTTCATGTAACTAAATATTTTGATACACAAGACTACATATTGTAAGATCTGAGATAATTTGTTTCTTGCCCAATAAAACAACGCCGAACAAACCTCAATAAACAACTTGATATGAAGTTCAATGACAAAATATCACGGAAATAAATTTACAAGTGTTTACTATTTAATTCATTCGCTTGCCTGTTTTTACAAATATCTTTACACCATATTCCAAGCCAAGGTTTTCAACTGTTTTGTTATTTTAAAAAATTGAAAGACTATGATCGACACAAACGACTGAAAGTATTCATTAGATACATATATTTAACTACAAGTATAGATTCACGCACAGGATAAAAAAATATTAAATGAATTCCATGCCAAAACTATCATTGAATTTATAATGTACTTGTTGACCTTTAGATAAGTTCATTTACACCAACTTTTAAATAAACGACGAAGTCTAATCTATCGAAGCGAAAAAGACTCGCTAAATGATAGATCGATATGAACAACTGGAATGGTAGCATGCGAAGCATGAGACGTCGCTGAATGATTACTCAGAATCGTAGGCCAGCTGTCCCACCTGTTCGGTCTGATGTACGGAAGTTACTGCTTTGTTAATCTGTGTGTGAATATATCCTCTTTACTCAGTGATACAACCCATGGAAAACCCTCAAATAAGGATCATGGTAAGGACAATTTAAGCACTTTCAAGTTATTAACCTTTTGTAGTTGTTGCTCAGCTCTTTTTGACTACGGCATGTTTATCGCTACGGAATATGACTAGCTTCATCTTCCACGTAATATAACCAATGGTTAACTTGCTTATCGCTAAAATTAGCGTCTTTTGATAATCATTTAGTCGGCATAAAGAACAAAAACTGAAAGTGAGAAATATAACTTCTGTAGAAGTTGAAACGATTAACGCGGTATGATCATTGCCATCGGATCCTTGATAACTGGCGACAACTACAGGCCTTTGTCTCAACTAAGTGGTCTTCTAGTTGACGTTACCTTGCGGCGCACCGCGCAGCGTACAAAGGTTTGCCGGTGACAAGTAAGGTAATTCGTAATCGAACGTGTGCAGTGGACGCAATTCCTTTACCCGTCGTCTCCGCGGGAACAACCTTGAGAAACAGGTGAGTGTGATAAACGAAAGAGAATATGGCCTTAAGAAGCAAGATTACGTGTGCAATTGGAAAGGAAATTTAGTTGAGAAACGTTATGTCGTAAAGAGGAGCACTTCGTACGCCTTTGTGAACAGCTAATCAATCCATTTTACACTTTGTAGCATTATTTAAAGCATGCTTTCATCGTGATTTTGTCAGGTAATTATTTTCTTTTGTGCACATGTAGTTTTAATTGCGAATTGATCAGACAAATGCAAACACGTCGCATTGCTCAGATAAAAATCCTCTTCAATCTCGGCGTAACACAAAAGTGAAGGAGGGGCAAAGGTCGTGTTCAGCTGTTGTGCTACCCCTCTAGTACTATCTGTGGGGCAAGTAAGTTGACTGGGATTGTAACCGCAGCGATAAGTTGCAATAAGCATTTCGAATCTTGATTCTGCCTTTCGTGTCGTTTCGATTTTAAATGTACTGATTTAATAGATCACTGCTGATGAAAAACTACTGTGTTTTATCCTCTAGATAGCTTGCTGCAATTGCGAAGTAATGCCTACTCTACTTCACATTTCACTCAGTGTATTATTTGTTACGATACTTGGATATTTATAGTTTTCAGCATACACTTGTCTTAGTCTTTAAGCATACACGCATGTGATGACTCATTAGACGTACTCAACCGATCATTCTCTTTTCACAACTTCTGCAATTTATATTTTGAAATTGTCCTAATTCACCGTAATAAACTTTTTTTGTGCTATTACATTATACATATTTCAATAATGATGATGCTTTTAATATTCATTTTTGATTTGCTGTGACTTATTTTCCTTTAATCGTGTTTTTTTACAGGATAACATGGTATCTTCAAACACTGCTGATGAGACTGATGGGGTGGCGGAAAACAATGGTATACCAAACGGAAACTACTGCCTTGTTTCCTGGGATTTGGACACCACAGGTAGCAGGCTGGTGGACGAGATATGCCAGATAGGAGCATACACGCCCACTTCGTCTTTTTCCCAGTATGTGATGCCCTATCGGGATCTGACTCAAGCCGCGCGACGTCGTCATAACATTCGTATCATTACGATTGGACGTTTTCGAATGCTGAAGGACATCAAAAGGGGGAAAGTATTGAAAACGAAGAGTGAGGTGTCAGCCCTCACTGATTTTATCCAGTGGTTGGAGGATCAAAAAGGCACCAAGGAAGGGGTCATTCTGCTCAAGCATGAAAATAGAAAAATCACAACACCTTTACTTCTTGAAGCTTTAGGAAAATACAATTTAATGGATGATTTCCGTAAAGTAGTAGTTGGATTTGCTGATGGCTATGCTTTTGCCGAGAGTCGTTGTGCCAAGACAGTGCGTTACTTTTCTCTCCGCACACTATCCCGAATCCTTTTGCACCGCGATGAGCAAGAGTTAGATCACGCGCATAACAGAGCCCAAGCAATATACGAAGTGGCCGTAAATGTCGCGGGAATGGAAAACTCGGGCACCCTTAAGGAGTTGGAGAATGGCCTGGAGGATTTAGGAATGTTAATAGATTCACTGCGTAAGTTCACATCGCCTGTCTCTGAGGAAGAAAAGGCACTTGTGGCTTTAAGAGCTACGGTCGTCCGCCAAGACTCATTTCGTCCCGTGTTCGCAACCATGCTAAATCGAAACAGTAGGGAGCGACAGCGAGCATTTAATCTCCGTGCCATTCTTGTTGAAGCAGGGTTAAACTATAGCTCTACACAAGAGGCGCACGAGAAAGGTGGTGCTGAAGGTGTGAAAAAATTGATTGTGGAAGCTACCCAGGCTAAAGTAAAAGACTTGGACGACCTTGTTAGAATTTTGATGGAGCACTTTGCACCCGAGGATTATCCTAAATCAATTCCCCAAGAGAATGTAGTCAGGAATACAAACCGAAGAGATAGTTCAGGTAGAAAGGTTCGTGTTAAGAGTGAATCAAAGAGTAAAAAAGATCAAAATGGAGATGTATCAGTAGCATCCATTGGGGAAATAGGAGCTGGGGATGCACCCTCAGACACTACATTCGATACAACTTCCAGTACTCCTAGCAAACTTGTGAGTTCAACTCAGAGTGAAGGTAGCTCACCTCCATCCGGAGACAATGAATTAAGCTCTGTTGATTCCATTGGCCATTAATATAAGATTTACAAGGATTTTTTCATAGAACTGGTTTCTTTTCATTTTCAAGCTCAAGAATTCATATGTGCCAATTTGTTTCTTTTGTAATAGTTTATTTTGTAAAGATGTTGAATTTTCGTTTGCTGGTTCTTACTTGTTATTCAGTTTGCCGACGGTGATTTATTTTTTCTCTGTATTCTTACATGTAAGAATCATATGTGTGGTGATATTTTCTCAGAAAGTGACTGACTCACCGATTTGTAAATTAGTTAAATAAATTGGTTAATCAAGTTTGCATATATTTATTCCTAAAAAAAGGTATCCCTTCCTTTTGTTTGAATTCCAATAATTTAGCGTGGAAGAATGATGTCACCCCTTTCTACGTAGTTATTTATATTTGCAGGACTGTGTTACGCAATCAAGATAAGACCGGTTGTGGAAGTTTTCGTCTGCCCCGAGGAATAGGGGCACCTTTATGCGTCTTTTCAAATAAATTCACATGAACTTACGTGAAATTCATGTGCGTTTCTATCTTGAGAATGAAGTTTTTCAATGTTCATTGAGGATCTCCGAAAGGCATTTAAAAAATCCATATCACAGCCTATGCTTCCCTTTGTGTTTGAATAAAGCGCGAATCGAATTTCGAAAACAATTGAACGTGCGTGCCGTGACATGTTCGTATTGCATGTGTTTAAAGGGAGAAATCGGAGACGACCAGCTGATTTAAAATGTTTTTGTCTTTCTTTAAGAAATCTAAAAGCATCATCAGTGGCTTAGGGTCAGATGTCGTAAATGAAACTGTGGATCCTGTAGTTCTGAATGCTGAAAATGATAACCATCAAATAGATCTGAAGTTGCAAGATTTGAAGGACACTATATATGGTAGGATTTTTCCAAAAATAATTAGTCTGTATTTAAAAATTGCGACATTATTTGATTTTATAATGTGCTTTCATGTTATATATGGAATTATTTTCTCCTGAGAAGATTTCATCAGAAATATCCGTGATCCCGAAAAGCCAGCCACACTCGAAGACCTGCATGTTGTCAGTGAAGATTGTGTTCAGGTAGGTTATTTAATGGAATGTCACTGACTTAAATTAGTTCAGTAGCAGATTTAAATGTTCTCTCAGTGATAAAGTGCAATAACTCTTATAGATTTCTAAGTTAATGGACAGCAATGCAGTTTACGTCAGGATTGAATTTAACCCCACAGTCCCACACTGCTCGCTGGCAACGTTAATTGGGCTTTGCATAAGGGTAAAGCTATTCAGAAACCTAACAGAAAGGTATAAACTAGATATTTATATAAAGAAAGGAGCTCATTCCACTGAGGAAGAAAGTGCGTATTGGGGTATTCTGTAACGTTTGTCGAATTTAGTAGAACGGGAACTTCTATTCTTATTTATTCTTTTCGATTTTTTCAGTAAACAAACAGATTAATGATAAAGAGAGAATCGCTGCTGCAATGGAAAACCCAAATTTGAGAGAACTTGTTGAAGGATGCATTCGAGAAGAGGAGTGAGATTTGAAAGGAACGGATGAAGAATTGTTTTGTGAATATAATATTTGGTTGTTGATTTTTTTAAATTTAATCGAGCATGGTTGTCAAATCAATCTCTATTTATCCATAAACATACTGGTTTATGAATTACTATTCGGGTGATGCTAGTACTGAAATACTTCCTTACTCACTTTCAGTATCTCCGACTGTATGTACGACATGTGTAGCATATTTCTGCTTACTGGGAAATAAGAATTTGATACGTCCGTCAAGAAGACTAATTTGAAGATTGTTTTCGGAAATCTAAGACAACTCTTGACTGAAATAAATATGGTGGTAAACGGAGCAACCACTAATGCTTGTCGGAAAAAACTGAAATGTGGCAGTTGTGAGTCACTAATTTACAATTGTAGCGAACCTCCTTAGAGTTTGTAATAAATTAATTGTGATACACAGTTTCGTCTGTGCTTACTTTAAACAGAGTAATTTAAATATGGTGAAATTTCAGTGTTATTCTTTGTAGGACATTAGTGGAAGTCGTATATCCTCGTGTGTTTCCAAACTAAAACTTAATATTGAAGTAATCACATGTGGAACTAACGTCTTCAAAAGTCTCAATTTATCATGGAGTTCTTTTACATTATTTTTATACTCCCATTTTTTATATACACTAGTCCCCATCCATCAGGAGTTTGGAAATTTCTATGTTGTAAATATGTTTTGTAAATATGATGAGATATATGTATATTAAACTCGTTTTTTACACTTATGCTGGAATTTGTTTGATTATTATTCTGGAAGTGCATAGGTTGTGAACTTGTTCTTTTTTCTTAAGTTTTGATGACATTTTACAGTAGCCTAGGTTCTAGGTCATGTTTCAGAACACTCAATTTTCAGTCTAAGTTGACAGACCATATTTTATGTGTGTGTGTGTGTGAGTATGCATATACCTACACACACACAAAGTCAAGGTTACTTGGAGTAGCATAACTTCAAAAACATTGTTGTCTTCTTTATATGATGCCTGGTGAATAACTTGTTTGTGTGGACATGAAGTAATAAGAGGTCCATATATATTTTGCACATAATTTATTGTCAATCATTTGCCCACTTAAGAGTAAGGAAATTGTTTACTTATTTGCTGCTACCATGTTCCTAAGTGAAATTTTATTTCACCTTCAACTGTTATAAAATACCACAGTGAATTTTTGTGCATTCCACTGTCCCATTTGGCAACATTTACTTGCTATGGTTATTCGCGGTAATCTTAAAATAACTGTGATGGGAAATCTTTAAAAAATGTTTAATATTACCTACATTATAGTGGCCAGCCTATTCTGTCTGCATAGTATGGAAAAGGAAAAATTTCATAATTTCTAAATATTGGTTTTGTGGGCCATCTAAGGTGACTGACAAGCCATGATTCTTTGGCCTCTTTTTAAGTCTAGTACACACATCTTATGGTTGGACATGGCATGAGTTAAAATTAACTAGAAGAGATAATGGGCTACAATTCCCTCCTTGTTTTAAGTGGTAACTGTCTAAATCAGTTCCATATTGATTTCGAGTTGCCTTCTCATTTCAAGACAATGTCTGAGATTTTCCAGTGGTTTCTAATTACAACTGGGATTTCTAAATCCCTTTAAATTAATAAATATTTTCCAGTTGTTCGCCTATTCAAGGGGGAGATGCACAAGTTTGTGCGCATCACTGGGAGAAAGGGATATGAAGAATATGGGAAAGGAACCCCTAGGTAGGCAAGAGGTGCTGATCTTTCTTGGGGGATGAATGATTCTTGAATGACAAATTTTGAAGAGTGAATGGTTGTGGAATAAATGTTCAATTCAAATTAGTGGGGCAGTTAATAATTTCACATTGTTCCAGCCTTTCACCCTTTGTTAACATGCTGTGTTCATAGGTTCAAAATGGCTAATTGTCCCCATCATGAAGGCAAAGCCCTATGTTTCTTCATATTAAACAATATATATATATTTGCTATTAATATCAGCACATTTGAGCTCTTAGGCACTGAAATAGATTTATTTTACTTAAGTGATGAAAGAGGTTGCATAGCAGGTTTCGTTATTTGCAAAAAAGGCATAATGTGATTTATTTACGAGCTAGCAGGTAGAAAACCAATATAAAAGAGAATATCATTAGCAGAACATGAAATTAGAAATAGTTATGTGACAATTCTTAAGATAAGGATAAATTATACAAGCTTCAAATTCAGTTTTGTACAATGTTGTACCTCTAGTTAAGTCATACTATAGGTCAAAGAACAATTAAACAGTTTGAGGAATGAGAATTCATTCCCTGTGGAAGAAATAACCATATTTGGAGAGGATTATTAATAGTTGGAAGTTTATGTCAAAGGTTTGTGATGTTAAGATGGTGACAAGGCTAAATAAGTCTAGTAAATAGTAGTATAGCTAATAATAAGAGTAATGAAAAATAGTGTATTTATTGCACACCACCAATTTTAATTTCACTTGTGACGTGGGTTTCAATGTCCCATGTCAGCATTGGGGTGGGATATGCACCGTAAGGAGTAGTATTAATAGCACGGAGATGAGTGGTCAAGAAACAAGTGCATATTCAGATTCAGTCAATTTGTGTTGGACTATTCCAAGCTATTCAAGTGATATGTGTCAGCTGTTTGAAAGGTGGAGAAATTACTTGCAAAATAATTTATATTTTTAAATCCACTCATTCTATCTAATGTTGAAATATGTGCATGTCTGTCCCATATCCACTCTCCATCACAATTCTCCTACTACAACCTACCTACTACTAGTTTCCTCTTTTTTGTGTATAAGTTTAGTCCATTAAACTGGGTAAGAAACCAAATTTGCTTGAGAGTCTTGGCTTCTGTCATGAAATCAGCCTCTGAAAAATGGAAGTGTTGTAGCTGATTAATAAGTGCATTAATTTCAATGCATAAAGTTTTTGAGGGTGAAATAATCATTATCTTCCATCAGTATAAGAGGTTTTTGGTTGCAAATTTCAGTTGAGCCCAGTTGAGTTATGACATTCAAAATTATTAGTATTACTGGTAATGAAACTGAACAATTTTAGAAATTATTAGTTTTCAATTAAAATTGGCTCACATAAATTCAAAGTGGGAATAAAAGTGCAACATCAGAGAAAATTCCTTTAGTATTTTTTGCTTATGGTATAAGAGACTTTTTTATGCTATAAATAGGTTGATGTAGCTTTAAACATCAGGGAACAAAAATATGAGAGTACCCAGAAGTCTTTAAGGTAAGCCTGTTGATTTCATAATACACCTAATTTTGTTTAATTTGGATCACAAAGACATCTTTCATCATAATTTTCAATAATCTGAAATGATTTAAAGTCAGGAGGATACAGCAAAATTTGTAGTAATTGAGAACTGTAACTTCTTCATTTACGAATAGGTCATGTTGTTGTTGTTTGGGGAACACCTGTCATCACTTAAATGTTGAAAGAGTTGGTTTCCAGTAGTTTTATAGAAAGGATTCTGCCTCTACCTTATAGCATGTAATCCATCTCCTGAAATGTCATGTACAAGAACAGTCACGGAGGTTAAAATTAGAATTCCCTTATCATTTTTATCAAAGACCAACCTTGTTTTTTTTATATTTGCAACTAACTTTGTATCTTTTCTCAAGTGCATTGAGTGACAAGAAGGGTAATGATAATGTTGTCCAGTTACACCGCTCACCAATGTAAAGATGATTGAAAGACATTTCCCATAAGTCAGAAAGTGGGTCTTGAAATACCTAGTTACGATTTATTTAAGGTCATGTAATTTAATTTTAATAATCCCAATGGGAGATAATGTCAAGTGGAAGTGGCCCAATAATTTGCCTCTCGGGGACATCAAAAACTTTGACATGGAAGAGAAATATGTTTCACAATTCACCATAAATAACTTCTATAATGTATTATAAATTAAATTACTGGTAAAACCCCCCATTCTTAAAATATGACAAATATTTGGTTGCTAACTTAATCAAAGATCCATTTATAAGTCCATTTCTAACTATTCATTTTTTTCATATGTTAGACTAATTGCACATGCCTAAACAGTATTGTGTTGAATATTTGAGAGATTTATTTTGGACAGCAATTCATTTGCATTTGTTAAAATCATGAAGACAGTCCTTATTTTTTATTACTGAACACCCTTACAAGTGTACAGTTCTCATTTTAATTGGTAAAATCTCATTCAAAGAAATTACAATGGCATGAACAGACTAGAATTGACAATTATAATAAATGTAGGAGTGAATTATGTATAAGAGATCAACACAAGGAAGAATATCCTGAGGTCCATTTCTCAAAGCTTTAAGTCAATTTACAAATTCTATAAAAGCAACCATAAATGCAACATGGGGCATTATGACAAAGTCTTGCAAATTGACCTGTATCTTTGGGAAATGGCATAGCCTGATTATCATCCTTGATAATATGTGTTTATTTAGTTTTTTTACCACTTTGTAGGGCTCTTTTTCAAATTCCAGTGAATGTTAAACTACTCACCATCATTAAATAAATTTAGTTATGCAACCATATTATATTTTTTTATCCGAAACTGCTGGTTTTCATCAGAAATCCAAGATTTGCATCTAGGTTTTTCACATAGTTGCTTTGGAAGTAAAGCCACCTATTTATTTGGGCTATGCTTCCGTCAACTTTAAGGAGAAACTTACTGCAAAAATCACTAGGAGTATTTTACTTTTGTGATACATATTCTCCGCACCATCCCCCCATGGGGTATTCAGTACTTTTGCTAATTTGGCCAGAAAACTATTTATTTTTATTTTATTAATTTAGGGTGACAATCCTTTGATTTCGGAGCATTTCTTCTCATTCAGCTACCATTAATGATTTGATATAGTAAAATTATCAATTCATAGCTCAAGCGCCATTAATTATAATATAGCATTAACAATATATTTGCTTCCAAATGCGGTTTTGCAAAACATTTCTCCCTTGCATTCTTGTTGGCTCTAGGTATTCACGTATTTGAAGATAGCGATCATTGAACATCATGGAAAAATTCAAAAATGTATGTTATACTCAAATTAGATGCTGGGCATTTCTAGGCGAGTTGAAGATCGCGCTCACAGTGCTTGTGTTAACCCGACAGTTGAGCTCCGTTAAAGTCAGCATCAATCGCAAAAGCCCACGGGAGTACTTTTACGCCGTCCATTGTTTAGGAATAGCGTTGAAAATAATAAGTCAACTCTAAATTTCAGAGGCTCTTTATCAGTGATGGAATGCCTTAGTTGTCGTCAACATTAAATTTTAATCATGTTTCGAAAGAAACCAAATATACCTCCAAGACCAATGCCACCGTCGGCAGAACAAATAGAAGAGGATTTGCATAAAGTGTCCATAGACGATGTGGTATTTGTTCTCCTCGAGCAAGTTAAAGCAGAAGGTATTTTTGGCAGCTTGTGCAATTGTCGTCAGTTTGTGATATTTGCGATAATATATGTGGGTCATAATTTCAGATGCACAGAACAGTGGGGAGTTAAAGGAAGAAATTTCAGAGATTCCAATAAAAAGTATTGATGCAGATACAGTTTATCGCCAAGTGAAACGCCTTGTGGAAGTTAATAAAGACTTGAAGAAACTGCTAGACGTGTTAACTGATAAAAGCACTGCCTTAAAAGCTAGCAGAAGTGGTCTTAAGGCAATGGAGGACGAAATTAGACAACAATCATTAGAGGCTTTGAAATAAAAATAATTGCCATCGTAGAAAAGGCTGTTTTTTTATATTTTCCGTGATGTGGTTATTCAGTTATCTTTCCATTGGTGCTGCGAGTCGTCCGTGAAATAACTTTCAAGTAACTACGTGAAAGGAATTTTATTAGGTAATGACCAAAGAAATATGTTTGCAATGCGCCAAGAAAAAGCATTAGGATGATTACCACGATATTTAAACATACAGGTTTAATCTCTGTGCAATATGGTCTTTTGCTGATATAGCCGTATGAGGCGGTATGTGTTGGCACTGCATGATGTAATTAATGGCAAATCATGGACAGCATATAACCTTTAAGTTGCACACTCCGTGACGCATTATATGGTTAAAACGAGAGTTCTAAGTAATAAGTGGCATCACCATCTCTGTTTTTCATTAATATGAGGAGCCTTTAATTGGCTGCTATGTATTAACAAAAATATATTATCCATCAACTATGTTCATATGCACCTTGTTATCAAAGGATACTCTTCCTTTGCTGTCACCGCTGACACAACACAAATGAAGGCTATGCTCAAGTCAAAAACTAAATTAAAGTAGTGAGGCGAGTATCAATTTTGCATTTTAGTTGATCGTTTAAATAATTAAGTGATTTTGGGTTTACGAATAATTTTTGCAATAGATGTGATATTTCCTCAATACTTAAGTTTTTTAATATTGGAGTACCAATTTGAATTTTAACTGAAAATATTTGAGAAAAGCTTTATCACTTACTGCAAGACAAGTGATAGAAAAGGTGTTAAATCTATTGCCATTATTATTACCTAATATGCATAATAAGGTAGGTTAAGGCTGGGCCTTTAAAACCATGATCCATTCTTCGAGGTTTCTGAAACACTTATGTAGTGTAAGCACCTGAGTACTTGTTTCTTCAGTTACAATTCCTCTCCCCATCATCATATCCAGATAACTATTGCTTCTTCCATTTCTGCCTCATATAATTAAATATCACCTACACTTATATAAAACAGCCCCTAACGTCTTACTACTTTTCTGTGTTCAAGTTTCCCCCGCCAACTTCCATTACTCTTACACCATGTATACCCTTTTGTAATTTGCTTTCATTTCCATTTCACCAATATTTTTTAGTTCTCCATATCACAGGAGCCTCCTATCACTTCATCCTTTTTCTTCAAAGATTATGTTTCAGAATCATTCAATGTCATTTTCTGTTTATATTTAAATGTCTCTGACAGAATTAAGAAGAATGACGTCTAAAGAGTTAAACAATGAATTAAGGTGAGAAACAAATAAGGCAAAGAAAAGTGCTGGAAAGAGCAGTGTGAGGGCATGGAGAGTTTACAGAGACAAGCTGAAATGGATGCACTGTACAGGAATGTAAAACCACTGTCAGGAATTCGGAACAGAAAACCCATGCACATTATTAGGGATACATCAGGAAAAGTACTAATAGAAGTAGAAGAGATTCAAGCTAGAAGGAAAGGATAAGTACACTAGAAAACCTATACAGTAAAGATATTAGACTAGTGAGCTTGTACATAGAAAATGATATTGAATGTTGGGTAAGTGAGGTTGTGGGAGGAAAAGATTGGGCATGTTGGATGAAATGAAAAATGACAGAAAATATGCATAAATGAAGAAAGAGTTTTTGTAGGGTTGAGGTCATGCGTCCATCAGAAATCTATCCTAATCGGTAGATTACCAAATGATATTAATAATATAGAATCCAAGTCACCATTTTTCACCTTGTCATAATTTGCTACTTTTTGCCAATGCAGTCCTAAAGTCAAATCTCCTGTATCCATTTTCTTCCAGAAGAAAGAAGAGCAGAATGTTATATTAGAGGAAGTGTACTTTTCATTTTATGGGAAGCTTTCTTATAAGTACACTTTTCACTTCACATTTCTCACTCTTTTGTCCATTTGATCTTCAGCACCAGGTTTAAAGGGCTCTCTCATTCTTCTCTGATCTGCTTTTCCATTTTCCAATGTTTCTAATCCGTAGAAAGACAACAAGTATTCCACGTGGATGCTTTCATCTGCTGTGCCCTTGTGTAGCTTAACTTCTTTGATAATAGTAGTTATCTCTTCATCCAGCTCACCCTAGTTAAAGTTTTTCTGTACCAGAGTCTTTCGAACTTATTCAATTCCATAATACTATGCTACTTCTTAAGTAGATGAAATGTTCCACTTAGATACTTGAATCCTCCAGCATCATCCTCCAACTTGGTCTTTCACACTAGGATTTCATTTAATATTTATTTTCGTGTAACAACAATAATTATATCATATAAATGTTGCATTCAAGGTTGCCAGCAGGTTTTCTCAGTTCTCTGGGCCCTTTAATTTCTTTGTAAGCAATTCCTTTTCTCATTACCTCTTCGAAGCAAATGTGGAATAAGTGAAATGAGCATGAGGTTCCTTTTATTAGACGTTTATATAATATAGGGTAAATATTTCTTCCGTTCATATTTTGATAGCTTGGTTCATATGGGATTAATAGGTACCTAATTCTTGTGTTTTTTATTCATTCAAAAGTGTTTCTAACAAATTTGTTTCAATCATTGTTGTCAAGGCCCTTATCCAAGTCTATAAAATATTTATGACTGGTATAATTTGTTCTATCAGTAGGTCCTTAGATGGACCATGCCCTTTGATCATGTTTCCAACATCATCTATCAAACATTTTTTGACAAATTATTCATAACATTTTGGTTGTAATGCTGGTCACATGATTGATCCTCATCTATTTTAGTAGTTCAAACAATACTTAAAGTTGTTCTTTGTAAATCATAAAGTATATAGTAAATTTTTGTCAATGAACTTATATTTGGATTTTACGTCAATTTTCAAAATCCAGAAGTGATGAATAATAATGATGCTCATATTTACCTTGAATTATTCACGAGTAAGCTTGCTTCCACAGCAGACGTCACTTATATCCAGAAACAAACTGAAATTTTGCACAAGAGAATCAGAAAAAGCACAGCACAAGAGGTACACACTAGCATGAACACCACTCAAAGACTGAGCAAGGTTTTTTTTTAAATCTCTCAGAGCAGCCTATTGAAAGGGAGAAAAAAAGTATATTGAAAGTTAAATGAAAAAAAACACTGCCATGCATATCAAATTACATTGAATCGGCATCATTTTACATGGAACCGAAACATGCTAAAAATTTCAACTGTGTGTACAGATTTCATTCCTGCAAAAGCTGACATTTGGAAAGTTTCAAAAGCTCGTGCATACTGCATTGTCATGTTGAAGAAAAAAAAGAGGATGTGTCAAAGGTTCCCTTATCTCACGACTAGTCATAACATATGGTGACTTATGTATTGCATCTGGACTCTCAGAGGGGACAAGAAGACCACGGCTAATAGAAAGCAAGGTTTGCCCCACCAGTATGGTCGGTGGGTGCCCGACACCCAGAGTTGCAAAACATGTATTTTTTGTAGAAAATAAAAGAAATATATCATGATAATATTATATTCAATTAAGTCAAAATGCCTAAAAATGCAGCTGCTAGAGAAATGGATTTAATAATGTGTAAGAATTAAAAAGTACAGAACTTTTAAATCCCTCAGGGTAAAAAGCACCTAGGTGACTGTGCTCTTATGAAAATTAATAAAATGACTGTGCTCTTATGAAAATTAAATGAAAGAATAGGAGAGTGACCCTAGGATAGAGCCTTGAGGTAGAACCTTGGAGAACTTTCAGGGGTTTGGATAGGATAGGTGGTGCCACCAGGGGTATTGAGGCTATTTAAACAATTGTTGCTGATTAGTACAAAAGTATATAGGCAATCTAGCTAAAGGCATTGCCATTTATCCTGAGTTAACCTAGAGTATAGCAAGTTATGATTTATGGTAACAGTGGTTTTACTGAATTCACAAAAGATACATAAGGTTTGGTATTATCAATCTAGTGCATTCAAAGATAAGAACAGCTTATTCCATTTAAAGCTCTCAGAAATTCACAGTGTAAGAGGACACCTGGATAGCTTAACTGGCTAAACCACTCGGCCGGAAATCAAGGGATCCAGGCTCTTGTCCCAGTTTGGACAAATGATTTTTCATTGTGAATTTTTTTGCTATCTAGTACATTATAAATGCAGTTCAGTGGTTGGAAATAGGTCATTGGTTTTATTATTGCAGGAATCATATGTTTAGAATCTATAATTCTATAAACTGAGTCAGACAATTGTAAAATAGTATTTCAAATATATTTGAGAACTTGGGAATGACAAGAGATATGTCAATAATTTTTGGAATCTGATAGGTCTTTCTGGTGAATGGGGTGCACTAATCCTACTGTAAGGTAAGTTAGGAAATTGCCTTGGGCAAAGAATGAGTTGATAACATCAACTAGATGATAAGAAACATGCACCTATTTTTCCTTCATTATGGAGATAAGGATTTCATCTAGACTGGAAGACAATTTACTTTAGAAGGAAGAGATGATGTTATTGACTTCCCATGGATCAGTAGGAAACAGATATGAAGAAAAGAGGTGGATCTGGGGAAGGTATTTGAAGGTACTGGGACATCAGGTGGTATTAGGCAGAACTGAATGTTGAAGTTGCATATTAACTATTTTCTCTGGGTAAAGAGAACAGTGTTATTGAAAGTAATGCATTTTCGTTGTTTTAAAGTTGTGTTTGATAATGCACCAGCAGCTTTAGATATGTATGGAGAGAGATATATGAGCCTCATTAGCAATTTTTATGTATTCAAATAAACATTTCTTGAAGTCCTTATTTTTAGGCGTATGTACCAAGAAGGATGGTTGTCTTCAAATTTACAGACAGACAGAGTAATTCCTGTAGATATTGACTAGGGTAAGAGTTCAGTAATGTTTTTTTAGAATTTTCCACCTCGTCTCATTTCTTTTATAGGGAAAGCAGCATTGAAATGTATAACAAAAATATTTGCAAAGTTTGAATTTTGATCAACATCATATGCATCCACCCAGGTTTTTTGAGAGATTAAAGACTTAAGTGAAGGGTGAAACTTGATTGTGTAAGAATGCCACCTTATATCAGATTTTGGAGCTCTAAAATAGATAATGTGCTTGATGATAATAAAAAGCAAGTAGCTACCATGTCACAAGAAACATTTTCACAGTAAATATTGTATGTGATCAGGTAATTGACTTTAGAATTTGGAGTAATTCTGGAATAGAGGGTGGAACTTCTTTTGAATGATATGGAATATATGAGTGGAGTTCTAATTGGACTAATGTACAACTATAGTCTTTATGAAAGGAAAATTTACTGAGAACAAGACATGCTACTCCGTAATGGCAACATCATTCTTAATTACAAAGAGGCATTTGAATATTGAGACATTCACTAAAATTGAAAACAAGAGGTTTAATCATGGAAGAAGCTTTTTGCTTAACAGTTTTTCAGATTCATTTGCGTTCTGAGCCATTGTGCAAGAACATAATCTTGGCTATGAACATGTTCAAAGGTGTTACACTTCTATTTGCCCTCATTGACATCAAATGGACCATCAATAGGAGACTTCACCTGAAGTCTTCCAACAGCATAGAGAGAGATACTGGTGAGTTAGGAGTGCATTCTGAGCAGATTGGTTTTTGGTGTTGTCCTGAAAACAATGACTTCATTTTTGTGTGTGCATTCACTTCGTTGTTAAATCAGCATCCATCACTTCATGCACAAGATGCCATCTTTTCTCCTATACCACCTACTCAGCCCCCAATGGACCCTTTCTTGAAATTGGGATAACCTGGTTCTGCTTTAAGGCTGAGGGAAAATACCCAGAGCTGTAAGATTGGTTAATTACATCATTAAATGGAAGAGCAGTAAATTGAAGAAGCTTTGATGGCTTTAGAAGGAATGCCATCAGGACCTATGAAAGAGGAATTATTAAAAGAATTAATAGTTCTTTAATGGTTAATATTAATGGTCCTCAGAATGATTAGCTGGACATAAAAAAAGAATGAGGCATATTTTACTTGCAAGTCTTGAAACCCAACATCAGCCTGAGGATTAAAGAATTGACAATTGAAGCAGTTAGCTATTTCATATGGATATGACACTTTACCATGGAAGGAGGAGGTATCTCCTTCTTCCATGACTTTACCACTAAAATAAATATTGGGAGATATGCAAGTAAGTTGGCAGATTCCAGCCATGTTGAAATGGTCCTGCGCTAGAATTTCTGCACACCCCCACTCCGGGCTCCTTCCTTCCCCTACCAGCGTCACTCTTTCGTAGTTGCCAGCTCTTGTCGTTTTGGTTCTTTAACTTTATGTTATATTAATTTCACTCCACTGGTGTGAGGAAAACTGGCAACACTCCTCGCCTCTCCGCCAGTGTGTGAGTGGGAAAGTAAAGAAGGGGAGGTAAGGCCAGGAGGTGTGGTAGGTAATCTTAGCTCCACCCACCTTCACCGAGAAGTACCATTTCAACGCAGCTGGACTTGAGTACATATATGTCTGTCAAAGGCTGTGAAAATGGTGGAGTAAAAAAATGAACTCCTTCAATATCACTGTATGGATGTGAAACGGCTATTTCAGGATAAGCATTAATGTGGTGGGTATGAAGCATTTGAGGAGTCTTTGTGACAAAGATGGGAGAGAGAGGGTGAGGAATGAGTGGGTCATGAAAGAATCTGGATTGTACACGCTGGCAACAGTATAGTATAAAAAATGTATGGTACATTAGTTTGGCAATGTTGAATTATAATTACAACAAAATATTTTTCTTTTAATGGACAAATATATTAGGAATTGAAATGTAAAGAATATTAAGAATTTTTTAAAATTATTACTGCATTGAAATCTCCACTCAGTTTCATCTTTGAAATTATCCAATTATAATCCCATTCAGTTGAAATTACCCATTGCAACACTGCCGGATAAATCTGGGCAATAATCTGTATTTCATGGTGACCATCAACAGGTAAGAAAGAAAATTACTAAGAATTCTAGTTTAAATGCATTGTTAGCAAATTTTTTAGTGATATATGAAAAATGGTAAACATAATAAGCTTCAATCATTCATCCATAAAATAGTTCAAATTTTAAGTCTCATTAGTGATTATTTCGTATTTTAATGATATATTGAAAATGGTTCTAATGCATGCTTGTTAAACAAACTTTCAGGACGAATTTTGTCAAAACCAAGACTACTATGCAGGTGGCTTCTGTATTGCAGATAGAACAAATGAACATGTACAATCCCATATAGAATGTTTGTTATCTCTATTCAGTCATTTTACAGATTTATTAGAAGTGGCCTTCCATCCTTATTAAATGACAAAATTATGATTTTTGGGAATTTTTAGCTTTGAATCTGGGGCATTGAATATATATATATATATATATATATATATATA
>LYUA01000335.1:139492-150193 GCA_002093875.1 Calopteryx splendens
ACACGGAAATTTTCGGAACGAATTAACCGTGTAAGTTGGGGACTTACTGTAGTTGTCATTCATAACAATTCATTGACCAATAAAAGTCTTGAAAGTTGAGACAGTGATGAATACAGTTATAGTAGAGGTAACAAATGATATTTTTAGGCATACTAAAATAGAAGAAGCTTCAATACAGTATTTTTCAAAATTTCACATGAAGACACCCATGAATTGAGTGAACACATCAAAGCATCCAGGTCGCAGTAACCAGCTGATTCCCTGCTAAATGCTCATATTTTTTATGGTCATCAAAACGAGATGACTCAATAAGAAAGTAGTGATAAAGGATTTAGTGGCAATGGCAAAAGTGATAATGAATTAAACTAAAATGATTTATTTGCACTAATTGGAAAGTTCTAATTGGAAAGATCAAAGTTTCTAGTTTTGAATTAGCATTGTCATAATTATTTATTCATTTATTTTATGTATATAAATAAATGAAGTCACCCAGTGAAAGCATTTCCATAAAAAGTTTTTTTTTTAATTTGAGTTTATCTTTCTATAGCTTTCCAATATAATTTTGAAGAGTCATCTGTGATATAATGAAAATTAGATACAATGCTGTATGAAATAATTACCATATTCTATTATAATTTATAATGGAAAATTGCAATTATTTCAGACAATACTTTCTTATCTAGCAAGGAATTGTATATTCACCTTAGTGTGCTTAAATTTAACAGACATTTTTGCCATTTTTTCATATAGTAAGTACAATGAGAAAAATTTAAACAGTAAAAATGTTGAATTATTTATTTATTTGCAACTGAATATCAATTCATTTCCCAAAAAATAAGCATCTAACCTTTTAAATTCCAGGTTTGCTGATATGATAACAGCAAATAAGTAGCAGTTTTGCATGTACAACCATTGTTACATCATGGTACTGGGACTAAAAATGCATAAAGACCAGTCCATTACTTCTAGCAAAATTAAAATTTTTCATTCCTTTGAATCTATGCCATGACTTACATCATGCTCATACAAATAGGAAAAAACTATAAAATTACATCATTACAAATTTTTTTGGGGACATCACTTCATGAAGCTTTACCTCTACAGGTAAATTTCCTACCTTGATTTTTAGCCACATGCATAGGAAAATGGCAGCAGCATTCAAAAGCAGCCACAGTATTCCCAGACCAAATAACGTGAGGCCAGTGATTCCAGAGAAAAGCAATGCTAAGAGAACAGCAAACGCAAAGAAAATCCATGCAACAAGCACACGCTTGTAGCAAGCGTTGTATGCGTGGAAACGCACATCATTTGTTAAGGTCTCCATTGCGCTCACATAATCCTCAACGGTGAGCTGTGAAAATAAAATAGAAATAATTTATAATCCCCCATTGATGATATTGAAAACTGATCAAAAATAAATTAAATTACTTGAGTAAGTCAATCAGAATATTGATTAAATCATGAGAAAATACATAACATATGGTATTTACTACAATTCTATACAGAATTAGCTCATAACATCAAGCCTATTGACCATTAACTATCACCCTTATTGCATCTAAAATTAGATGTTTTTATTGAACAACAATTTTCCTTATGGTATTCCATATGAATGGTAAATATGGTCATAACTATAAATTGGAACATCTACTGCAAATTAAGCAAATTCGCCAGTTAAAACAATTTAATGTCTGTACAGTGAAGTCAACCTATGATAGATGTATACTTTTTGTACGACTTTTGAAATCAGTGTTCAAAACAGTTAAGAATCAATATATTACTGATGGACTGAATAATCTCTACATTTTCCAGATTTTTGTAATGTCCACATAATACAAGCTTTTCCTTATTGACGGATGCCCTATGATAAGAATGAATCTGACACCACTAGGAATCAAACAAGGGTCCTTTGAAGTTGAAAGCAAGTACTCTTATCTAACATGCCAAACATCCAACATAGAAGAATTCGGAAATTTAATATTGAATGAATGCTGACATTTAAAAATGGCAAATTTAAAAGGAATTTACTAAACTAGGGCTTCTTGCATAATGAATTACTCAAAATAATTTGTTAAAGGCAACATTTAGAAAGGTCCTCTGAGACATGAATAAATACTCTCCAAAAATACTACAGAATTGATAAAATGCTTTGGATGTCCAACTAAATTATTACTTTGAGGGATAGCAGTCTGTAATTCACCCACCGTTAATCCCTGAGCCATCAATTCTTCAGGCACCAATTCTGGGCGAAACTGTGCTGGGGTGATCCAAGGCCACTTTGTGTTAACAGGTAACAGCGTCACAATTATATCGCCATTAACTGAAAACAAATAATGCAACATATCTAGAAAGGATATCCTGGAATTATTATTGAGAAATAGAAACCATTTATTATTTAGGTAAAAATCAATGGAAAGTCAGCTTGATAAAAAACAATATGCAAGATTAAAATACATTAGGAAATAAAGCACCTTTTAAGGTGATGGCATGAACACAGCTAACAATACATCAAATTGAGTCTTTGACTAAAATCTCACCCCTATAAGGCAATTTCATGAATATGACCACATGATAAAAAAAACTCATCCGCATTTCCTAATGCTTTCCAATGGAACTTTAGCTGGAAACCATATCATAAAATATTTATTAAAAGTCAGTTGGGTAAGTCATATGTGTGCCTGCCAGGTCCCAGGTTGCCCTAACTGGATATGGAATTGTTTACTGCCTTAGGAAACCTGAATCCAAGTCAGGATTAGCTTATTGCAATCTCAAGGGTACACAGACCACTGAAGTGTCCAAAGAACAACAAAAAATATACCATTACCTATAAAAACTTGACAATCACAGGAAAAAGTTGTAACTAAAAGCAAATGTTTCCTCTGAATGGATAAGAGCGACAGAATATAGCATCAAAAAGTATATTTTTGCCTGATACCTATATGATTAGAAAAACTGTTAGACTGGGAAGTTTAAACTTATCATATTACAGTACAGCATTACTCATTCATAATATATAAGTACAAATAAATAAAAGTGTCTAACCAAAGCCTTCATGGATTGGAGATCCAGTAATTCCCAAGGACGTAACAGCAGACCCTGGTATCGAAGATCCTGAAACAGCCATAGTTGATACTTCTCTGCCTGAAGCACCATTACTTGATGCTAAGTCTACTGTACTCAAAGTCTGCATGTGTGGTATTCTACTTGGTGTTACATTCCCACTTGAAGATTCTGTGCCTGCCGCAAGACGATTAAGGCTTCTATCTAAGTTTACATGGACTGTCTCTGAAGAAATGACAGCAGGCGCTCCAGGATCTGCAGGTGGCAATTTATCCTTTTTTACATCAAAATTCTCGGTCTTCTTACTTCTTCTGGGTGGAATTTGAGAATTTTCAATGTCACTTTTCTTTTCTTGCAAAGAATCATCTTTCAGTTTTGATGTGTCCTGCTTCCCTACTTGCTCAGTAACTACACTTGGTATGTCCTCTTTCACTTCGGTACCGAGGTTCTCGTCATCAAAACTAACCCACGCACTGCCAGATTTTTTAGGAGATCCCGGAGATCCACCCGAGCTACCACCATCCATGCCTGATGAGGAATTCATTGTGTGCCCCTGAAAAATGAGAAAACCACGAATAAAAGCAGAAAAGAAATTAATTAAAAAATATAGTACACATACATGATAATTGTACAGTACATTACACACAAGGCAGATTTCCAGTTCTCATTCAACTCATATTTTAAGAACCATCATGGAAAAAACTTTCACTAGCAACGCAGATGATCAACATCACTGCAGAAAACCCATTAGGTACATACTTATTTTTGTTCCCAGAGCATACATTATGGAGGCATTTCTTAATTTGTACATGAATGCAAATAGAAGTCATTCTTAGATTAATTAAAAAACTTATTCATCCAAATTACGACAATACACATATACAAATACATACAAATAAGTAAATCTAAATGTCTACAACAATATTTACAACATATATGCATGAGCTACTGATAATTTGTAGCTGGATATAATAATGGAAAATTTACTAAAATATCACATTCCCTATTTGTTACTAGATAATCATGATACAAAAATGATTTCATGAATACTTGGACATCAAAGTCGATTTTAATTCTTTGCAAATTAAATAAGCTCTAAAAAACGTTTTTTTTCATATCCTTAATGCAAAAAAAATCATCAAATGTTTCAGTTGAGTTCTTTAAACAACCACAAAGTCAGAAAATACAGTGTATATTAGTTCATTTGAAATCCACTATTTTGTCTATGTCTTACCACTAAAGACAATCACTGTATATCATTAGAGTTGAAAACCACTGTGCATTCTAAATCATTTATAATTATGATACACATCAATCAAGACATTATGCTTAAAAAAACTTATGCAGAACTGATTCCTGAGAATAAAATAGTAGATACAGAAAGGATAACTATACATGGAAATATTGCATGAAGTAAATAATGAAGAGCAGTGGTGAAGAAGGCAAAGAAAACTGAAAGTGTTAGACAGTAGTTGTAAAATTTCAAGCTTTATGAAAATTAGAAATTTAGCATCAAATTGATGGTCCATGCAGATATCTCTGTAGTAGAAAGAGTATTCCAGGCTCTGGTGGTAATAATAGTTTCGGAGATTTGATGGAGGTCTGAAAATGAATCTTTGTTCAATTTTTATCCACAATGATTTTTTTGGTTTAATAATCTTTAAAATGGACGTCATATTTTACTGGAAGAGAGAGCTGCCTGCTAGAGCAGAATTATACATTTTAATGCACAAATTTCATCTCAAGTTTTCAATGGCATTCTCATTTCTATCTTGGTAATTGTAGGATATTGAAGTAGGTGGTTGTGTTTTGGTATTCAGGGATGATTATATATCGTTGGTTGTTGGACATAAAAAAGGAAGTCCATATACAAAGGAAAATGAGAGAATAATATTACAATATCCCAAATGGTTAGAATGCTACATAAACTGGAGAAAAGGACAAATAATTTTTGACAGAATCAGAAAGATATGGGAAAATAGTTCGGAAGATCAATGTAATCAAAAGGATGAGCAGGAGAATAGATCAACGGGATCAAGAGAGGACAAATGAGAGCTCAAGATGGAAAAATAGGCTAATCTAAGATGAAATTAATCAGAAGATGGAATGTATTTTGTGTAACACTTTCAATAAGAATAAAATTTTATAGAATTCCTAATATACCCGTGAAGCACTATGCAAAGTCAAAGGACTATGTAGAAACCTTGAAATGAGGGTCAAAAACCATTATTAACAGCAAAAGTGAGGCCAGATGCATTGGACACCCTTTGAAATAGTTTTGACCTCAATGAACCACATTCTGAACCATTTCACAACATAATTCCTCGACTCTTAAGTGGGCTGAAATTGTAATGATGATACCAACTACCAGCTCAACGGTGGATACAAGAGTGGTTATCATGTTACGCCATACTGAAAAGTCTCAGATAATGGACCACAATTAACCTCAGATGAGTTCTCATTATTATCAGGAGAAATGCTATACAATATATAAAGACCACTCCACACCATCCCAAGACACATTTTGTAGGACAATTTATATGGCAAAGAGTGGTGTTCAAGGGTAGGAGGGGATGAAAAGGGATGTGAGACCCAAAGATCCTAGATTGCATACTCAAACACACCAGCCAAGACAACCCATAGAGCCCCAGCTGGTTTATTTCTTGGCCACTGCTTCAAATACGGGTGGGCCTGATGAAAACAGATCATCATCAGAGAGGGAAATGTTAGTAGAACTGTGGAAACAAATCATATCATGCCTGTAGATAAAAAATATTGTTGATTAAGGAAGCAGAGAATGGGCTAAGAATGAAATGTCAAAAGGATGGAAGCCCAGAACCATAGTTTCAAGAAATGAAATGCTATCATATGAAGTTTACTTGAAGAAGCATTTTATATTAGGTAAGTAACTCCTTACAACCTGAAAAAGGTAATTAATCAATCAGCTAATATGGTGATTTAACTAGATTGCTGCCAGTTTCTTTAATTTCATATTATCGCCATTCAAAAATAAATAAATTACAACTATTATTAACTCAACAGCTTCATCAACAACTACTGAAGACCAACATTCCAATTTGTCAACATTTACCCAAAGATACCACACCTTAACGAATTTAGTTGCTAAACCTTTATCAACACCTATATTTACTGGCCATATTAATAATAAGCTAACAACTTTTATCCCACTGGAAATGAGACAATAATACCCAAGGTAATATAAATTTTGGCAGAAATTTTTCACTTTTCAGTATTAATTATTTAAATACACAAATCCCTTAACCCGCAACAGTTTTAATGGGTTGCCTATTTGGTCCACTTTTGAAAGAAAATTCAATAAAGCAGTGGCAGTTTTCTGCATTAAATAAGCTCTACCTTCGGGTTGATTGCTGTGATTGTCTGTAAGTATACATCCTGTTCCACTTCCGAGCTCCACAAATTAAACAAGCGAATATCACACAAACAATATAAATGTAGTAATTTAAGTCTGAAAGAAAGGACATCTCAAATTCAAGTTGTACTGGTAAACAACTACCTTCGTGAGTGCATTAAATGTAGTTGACATCTGCATATCAACGGCAAAGGTGCACTAATGATGGCATCTCATCAACATGTAACTTCTATCACTTAAGTCATGCCCACTGGATATTCGTAAATGAAAATGAACCTTGTGATATTTTACACATGACAAATAAAACAGTATTTCCGGATATATTCGCATCAAAAGTAAACACGTTATCTTGACATTACTACACACGCCCCTTTATTGCAGCTAGATGTGAAATTGACCAGCGATCAATGGAAACAAATTTAATCTTAAAATACTAACTTTTTCTTCGCAGGGTTACGTGTTTCACGACATTTCTTAGAGTTTCTAAGAAGTATCACAAACCAAACCATAATGCAAACAATTTTTACCACATTTCATAACATATGGTGCAAACCGTGCAAATACTATACTTTCCAATTTCTCACCTCTCTACTGACGACGTAGCACGTTCGTGAATTAAATGCTTTCTTCAAAATATGGTTTACATACTCCCACCTGACAAATACCACATTACGGCTGATTACGCCCAAATCTCATAAATTGAGTACATTAATTTCATTTAATCCCATAGAGATGGCGTTTGAAAGCTACGCAACAGGTTTGTGAAGCGGGTGTCATGGGTGGGACATTTGAATGAGAAAAGGCAAAAAATAAATTTATTAACAGAGACTTTTCGTGTTAATATTAGTCTTAAATCTTCAAAAATGAATTTAACAGGTTAATATTAAAATAAAATTCATGAGAGAACATACATATCGAACCCTTCTTACAATAGTCACCGTAGTATTGTTCATACAAAAAAGCACCTGCTACGAGAAATATTTCATTCCGCAAGCTATGGTGTTAAACTCACTCCATTCCCAGTTTCCCCTATGTCTGTGCCCCCTTCATTTTCCAGAAAAGTTTAATGAAATTTTAGGGAAAGATAAGGCGAGTTCTTGCATTTTGGCTTAGGCAGAGGTGGTCTTAGGAAATGCGATAAAAATGTATTCAGGTACCTACCTACCTACTCAGAAGAACACTATCACGCCAACATGCTTTGTCTACATATTATATTTTAAAAAATCAATGGCGGAAGCGGTCGGAAGAATATATTCCCATTCTTATAATCACTAGAACAGCGACAAACGAAGAATATCACTAACGAGAACAATGTCGATACGCCAATTATGTTTAATTTTTCCTTTCGTGTTATCCATTCATGAATTTGATTGTTAAACATCAATGTAAGCATCCAGAAATTTCTCAAAACATTAATATTATTTCAATATCTTACCCATCAGCCCCATTAAAAGATACTCTCAAACAAAGAAACAATGCTATTACCCAACTAACGCGCAATTTGGCGCCATTGATGAGGTTGATTGTCACGGAGGTGGTAAAAGTGGAAATGGAAGGGACACGTATGGAAAAAAGTTCAATTGGTCGCAGAGGAGTCATGGAGGAATATAATGAAAATTCTCTCATATCCGACCTCTATAAAACCAAGTCTCTATTTATAAAATCTGTAAAGGTATATTTTGCGAAAACTCTAATAATATATTTTCACTCGTGTTGCATGTTATATTTGGTTATCTTTCGCGTTCAGGTTAAATGTTTTTTTTGATCATGTATTTATAAATCCTGACTCATCCCGGTATTCCAATTCCATTGTAGTGTTTACGTACGAGTCATTTAAGTGCTTTTATTCACAGAGACATGTATTGGTTTGGGTTAGAAGCTACAATCATCAGAAAGATATTCCGCTCGCCTCTCTCATATCGTTGATTTTTAAAGCCTGCAAGTGCCCATTTAAGGTCAATGTGGTAATACCCAATGATTTCATTTGGTTAAATCTTGTACAGGAAATAGAAAACGGTCTCAAAGGATTAGTAAGTATATACGTGTAAGCATTTTTTTAAAATTAACTAGTGGTAAATTTCTTCACCAATTAACAAATCTTCGTCTATGCTAATCACAAAATTGTTCATGGTTTTCAATTCTGAAAATATAATTCATATATTTGGAAATACCTACATCCTTATAGTTTCTGCTGTGCTTTTACCTTTTGCACTTTCATGATGTTATTTGCATGATGATGCAACTTTCCAGATATCAATCAAGCCTTACATGATGCTAGATAAATCACTCATTATAACTTCTTTTTCCATGATTGTTCTTGAATCGAATGTACACTAGCTTGTGCAGGAATGTATATTAACTCTGACATACTGTAAACTATTACTAAATATTATCACTTTTATGGACTACTTGGGCCAGAAAAAAATAATATTCAAGATTGTAACTAGCATAACAAAGTCTAGAAAAACTTCAACATGGGACTAACAATTGAATTACATTTCCTTCTCCTTTGTATTATCATTAATATATGAAAGTCTAAAATGGAAAATCCCATACCAAAGATAAGCTAATTTTTATTCTGTGTTATAGTATACATGACAGGCATCAAAGTAGGTCTAGATTTTCTTATGATAGAATCATGGGTGATGCATTGTTAATTTCAAGAAGAGTCCAAAAGTCTTTTGGAACCTTCTTCTTTATTCCACGGGGCGTGGTAGTCCAGTGGGTAGAGTGCTGAGCTACTAACCAGAGTGCCCAGGTTTGATTCCAGGTGGTGCCTCTGGGCACCCTCAGCTTCACCCAAGCTGTGTGCCATTTTTCACATACCAGGTCATCCTGGGAAATCACAGGCGTACAGGGAAATGAACAAACACTTTTTTGTATCTTGTGGTGAATTTGTGGCATAATTAATGCCATAGACCAGATTGCCGAGGGCACTATAATTGAGATACACGTTTGATTCAAATATGTATAACTTAATAGCACTCTGTTATGTGCAAGTTAAAAGAATTGCTATCATTGCAAGCACATTGGCTATACCTCGGTATAGAACTTGAAAACCTATAGTTTCCACCTCAATATCTTAGGTTGGAAGCAGGTGTTCCCTTGTCTCTGACGAAACAGTCCATGCTTCTTCCTGCTTGGCCAGCAAGAATCAGGGCCGTCAGTTTGCACTGCATACAGCTAGCACTATGAGGTCACTACTGGCATGTCATGGCAGATTTGCATTGGATGGAAAGGAATGAGAACCAGTAAAGATAGGGTTGTCCATTGTCCACCCATGCTTTTAAACATGTGCATGGTGGAAATGGTAAGAGAGGCATGAGAACTGGTGGTAGGAATGAAAGTGGGGGGGGGGACTGGTTTAATGATTTAGATTTGCAGGTGATCAAACATTAGTTTGCCAGTCAGCCGAAAGATAGCAATCATGGGTGAGCACATTACTGAACCTCTATGATAGTTATAGTATGGTAATCAATCTTACATGGAAACATACAGGAGGATTGGAGGCTTTTGTGATGAGGGTGTGTAGGGGAATGAAATAAACTGGGCAGAAAAGAAAACAGATGAAAAAGTGATCCCTGTTTAAGAAGAAGAGAGAAGGTGGTTAGGAGAAGTTCAAAGAAGACAGGAAGGCTAGATGCAGGATATCATATTAAGAGGAAATAGAATGTTGAAGAGATTGTCATAGTTGGAGAACGATGGGTAAGCAAGGTAAAGGTAGGAATAGATGAGTCATGTTGACATAAACTTATTTTCCTTGCATTTTCCTGCCATAATATTACTTAAGAATATTGCAATTCTATATCGGTAACTCATTAACTTCACCATATGGTATGCAGAAGTCCTGCCAGTCCACTCCTAAATACCACAATATTTTCATCAGCTCTGTCCACTCTACTCTTGTAAATGCTTTCTCAAAATCTAGTAAACATTCAAAGACATCCTGATTATATTCTATATTTATTTCTACCAAAGTTCTAATTACTGTAATGGCATCATATGTTCCCTACCCTTTTCTAACCCAAACTAATCTTCCCCTACATAGCTGTTTTTGCTATCATGTCTATTGATGATCCTCAGAACTACCTATACCAAATGTGAAATTAAGTTTATCGTCCAATAGTCATATTATACTGCTTTGGGATTCAGATCAAAATTGCTTTAATAATGGCTATTTTAGCTAAATAAAAAATCTTAAATTTGGATCATAATGGTTTAAGGGAGACTGCTGATACTAGATGTATTAA
>LYUA01000335.1:202446-213450 GCA_002093875.1 Calopteryx splendens
AGGGAAAGGTAAGGATTTAGAAAGGATGGTGAAATAACTCACTGTGCTCGTCCCTGGTGAATCCCTTAATGGTGGTCGTCATAACAAGTATATAATATGAAACTGGGTGAACTAATCAGGAATGTCTCAACATTATGGTGTAAAAATAATTTTGCACAACCTCCCAATTAAATAATTTAGCTACCACACTAAATATGGTATAATTCCAGGTTTGAAAATTTAGATTATAATTTTCTTCAGGTTTTAAAATTCATGGCGAATTATGGCTGTAAATTTATGTACTTGTTGACATCCTTGAATAGAATGTTACAGTGTAAAAAAACTTTTCATTAAAGAGTGGCACATCTGGATCAGCGTATAAAACAAATAAAAAGGCATTTTCTACAAGATCAAGAGTTGGAACCAATCAATATATACAAGCTAAACCTCTCTTCAATGGAAACATCACATCAGAAAAAAAAGAACCATATCCAGTTAAGAAGTAGAAGAAACCTTCAAGAAGAATTGGATATGGACTTCATGTAATATTTTCACTTTTCAAATGTTAAATGTGCTATTTGCTTTTTTTTACAAGTTGTCCCTGCCGGTGTTACTAGGCCAAGGCTTAGAAAAATCTATAATTTTATTTCACTCCTTTTAAGATAAAAGGGCATGTCATTTGGCATTAGGAATTGACATTTTCTTCATTTTGTATAAGAACATTTTATTGTATCATTTCTGGTATGTGGACTTATATTGTAGGGACATACTTAGGTTATTTGTATTGTCACTAAAAGTTTTCATCTAATAAATTGTATCAATTTTACAAGAGGGCCACGTGAAGAGAACTTGGGAGTCAAGAGCAGAAATAGTTTTCCCATTTAAAGTTACCAAAATGAAAAACTTGAGCAAGATGCACTTATGCTGTTAATTATTTGGTATTCCAAATTTATTCATTTCATTTTATCTTCATGAATCTATTTTTTTTAATTATGCTTCTGATGATTTTATCTAGGGCCTGAAATCTAAAAGAGGTTCGATAAAAAGTAAAAAAGTTATATACTAGATGTGAATGCCTAAGGAGCAGTTCTTGATATTCAACTTTCTAGTATTGTTCAAATCCAAGATGTTAATTTTTTATTGCTATGTGCAGGATTAAAATAAAATATGCCAGTTACCTATTTAATTTATAATTTTACAATATTCTCTACTCCGTGACAATCCACATATGGTAGTATCTCAAAACAGTATATTTATTGTTCCCAATTTTTTTTTTCATGCATACATATTCATTTTAGTCATTGAGACTTTTGATTTCTCCAAACCAAATTTCTGAAACTACAAGCATGTGATTATATAATGGATTTAAAGACTTTGAAGCACCATATAGCATACAACCATAATGCTATCAAGATTCAAATATGAGTGGAGAGGTCAGTCATTAACTTCCAGCTGCAATATGAAGTTGGATACACATGGTAACCTTTAATGTCATTTTTGAGAACTGGTCATTCATTCTAGAAAGCAAAATAAAAATTTAAGAATGCCATCTAAAATCCCTAGTCTGTAGCCACCCTATAGTGGAGATAAAGCAACATTGGGATTAATCCTAATAATGAAAAAGTAAGAAACAAACTATGCATCCTTTATTTCCCATGTTTAATTACATTTCTCAACATTGCCTAGGTAAAATAAATAGAAAGAGTTACTTCCTTTGGGAAGCAAATATTATTGGCAATTTAAAAAAAGTAAGAATAATAATATTTGAACAGTTCAGTTACATCTAAAACATCTTAGAAGGAGCACATTTTGCAGCCCCAGCTCGCGCAAGGGAGTCAGCCTGTTCATTTTCATAATTCCCTGCGTGTCCTTTCACATGCACCTGAAACAGACATCAGCAGTGATTACCAGAAGCATCATTTACATTGGCACAGAGTTAAGAATATACATTAAAATCTGGATTTCATGCAGTTTTAGTGATTGCACACTGTATGAACAGTGTTGTGATGAAACGGTAATGGTGTGTGGGACATGGAAAATTTTGGGAAATCTATTGTTGGCAATAGTCATGGCATTTGAAGTCAACTGCACTTGGTATGGGAGACTTGTCCAAAGGAAGGGGGGGAAACACTTATTACATTTTATGTATTGTGTATGTACCTATGTACATTTGTATTTTCTTTAACTAATCTTATCTTTAATGCATATGTTGACAAAGGATGAATAAATATTATTATGGTTGAGAGATATGCCGGCTGCCTTGCATGTCATTCTTGCCTCAGGAAAAGTCAACATACTCCACCTCATTCTTGTGGGATTATTGGAATTTCACCAACCGCCTGCGAGTCTAGGAATATTGACCCACAAACCCAAGGGATTGTATTTATACTTGGACCCCAAACAGATTGCAGGGTGATTATTTGGATATGTTAAGGGATGACATTGTTCTGTCCAAATGAATGTCGGGAATTTGTAAAAAGTCATGATAAACATGAACCAACCACAGTAATCAACCCGAAGTTGGTTTGGTAGGTGAAGCTAGAGCTCACCCAGTACTAAGCCTAACAGCATGTAAAATTCATACATCAGGGCAGGCGGGCCAGCTTCTTTCCCTTTCCTGCCTGCAGTTTCCCAGGAAGAAAAGGCCACCCCAACAATCACACAGCTTGGGTGAAGCCGAAGGTGCCTGGAGGCATCACCCATATTCGAACCCAGGCCCTCTGGTTAGCCCAGCACACTACCCACCAAACAACCACATTCCCGATAAACATGATACAAATCAATAAATATGCTACCTTCACAATAAGTAAAGCTGATGTACAGCTATATCAACAAATAGTAATTAAGGTTTTTGAAATGGTAAAAAAATGTAAATATATCTGAGCATAAAAAAGATTGTAGATACATAAAATTACTATGTATTAGGTGATATCCCATACATATGCAAAAATCAAAGTTTCATTATTCCATCTGTTAAAAAAATACTCACAAATGTTACATTCAAGTGCATTCTTGCATTTTTAAGGAGAATAAGCTCATCTTTGTTCTTAACTGGTTCTCCATTGGCTGTTTTCCAGCCATTTTTCTCCCACTTTTTAATCCAGCTCGTTATTGCAGAAATAAGGAAACTTGAGTCAGTGTACAGCTTAAGTTTCTTTATGCCTGAGAATGGAGTGAAAGTAAAAAAATAATTAGGATAAATAATTTACAAAAAGACAATAAGCATTCATACAATTATTATGACCCTAAATATTCTGCATTGAATTCTATCCAGTACAGAGTCAATCATTCTAAGGTCTGGCAATACACATATGTACCCATATACTGCAAATTAGATTTTAGGAAAGGTAGACAACTTAAACATTTGCATATACACACCGAATTCACAAATTCCAGTTTTTACTAATCACTAAATCCATGTAAGGTTAGTAATCATAGTGAAAAAAATGCTTAAATATCTAGGCAATAGAGAAAATCCCTGAACTTTACTCTAGTAAATGTTACTTCTTGGATAACGGACATTGTCACACCATTAAAAATAAACTTCCTGAAGATCCACAAGTTGTGGAACCTTGTGGATACTCAGCAAGTTCTTAATTAAAACAAAGGTGAACAATTAGTAACTTCAAACTAAAATTCAGCCAATATAATAGACATGATTTCTAAGTCTATAATTGAATTCCCCTACCTTTCTCAGCTAACAGAAATTCCTCCAGGCATTAGAAAAATGGCAAGGAAGTCAATTACTAATCATTTATTGTTTTATTACATTTAATTTTTTTTCTATGAATTATTTTCCTCTTAACCTTTGAACATCCTTGTTTTTTTATATGAAATATTTTGACATTTACACAACTCTCCGGTATTTTTATGAGTCATGTAATTGGGTAGTTGCCAATAAATAAATTCAACTGAAATTCATATTCAAGGTGAAATAAAAAACCATCAAGACTGAATTTATGGTGAACTAACCAGCTGAGTTATGGTAGTTGGTGTACTGCAGCAGTTGACCTTGAAGTGCTGTGAGGAGTGACTAGTCAAAACATTGAGCCAATTGAGCTTATCTCAGTCATTTGTAACACACCCTTGAATGAAGTTGTATTTTACACCTTGATGGAATTAATGTGAGTGAAAGTACAGCACAACATGTTAGTATCAAATTCTGTCTAGAGAATGGGAAAACCACCATGGAAACTTATTAAACCTTACAAGATAGACAATTGCACACACCTTTTTGAGGGATTTAAAAGACTTAAAAAAGGGAAGAACAAGTGTTGAAAGTGATGAGCATGAAGGACATTCCTCAATGATGAAATTACTGAAAAAACACAACGCCTTCTGAGATAATTGCCGTCTGCCAATCAGGGAACTTGGCAAAAAATTCAGCATCTCTTTGGGATCAGTTCAAACCATATTGACTGTTGTTTTGGGTATGAGGAGAGTGGCTGCAACGTTTAATCCAAAACTAATGTCAGACATACAAAAAGAACATCAAAAACAGATCACCCTTGATTTGTAATATTGTGTACAAATAAGATGATTTTTTTAAATCAGTAATTACTGGTGATGAATCCTAGGCCTATTGGTAAAATCCAGAGATGAAGACCCAATCTTTGGAGAGGAACACGATGGAAGAGAGCTCTGAAAATTCCATCCTGGCAGAGGCAATTTTGACCATTTTTTTATTACAAGGGCATTGTCCATCATGAGTGTGTACTTGAATGGGAAAAACCTTTATGAAGGAATACTATATTGGCTATCAACAAGATACTGTGTACAGAAAAAAAATCCAGGTTCAAAGAGACTGGCAGATAGGAAATTGGATTATATTAATGCTCCAGTACACTCAGTCATGTAATACCACAATTTTTAGCCAAACCCAATATCCCAGCAGGCCCACAACCTCTTCATCAAACTGTGATTTTTTCCTATTCCCCATATTAAAGTGGTGTTATGATGTTTTCTACATGTGAACAAAACAAAATTTGAAGAGTATCTACAAATGATTTCAAAACAAGACTCCCAGAGGTTTCTGGAAATTGCAAGAATACTGGAGATTAACATCTTGTACCTTTAAGAAATAATTATTTTAAAAAATATAATCAAACTCGATACATTTTTATAACACCTAGTACAGAGAGGATCCTAACCTGCAGTGTGTGCTGCTTCAATAGCTGCAGTTGCTGCTTCTATCTCCGCAGAATTATTAGTAATTCTTCCCTTCACAGGCTCTGAAATATTTCTGAAATTAAATTTAAAATTATAACATATTCTACAACGAAATTTTTTACATGTGCCCACTCATATTCACAAAAAAGATACTTGATTAAATGGAGAACTGGATGGACACTTAAATGAAACACATCCCAAAGAAGTTCTTGTTTTATTTTAGCTAACATGCATGGAGAATGTGCTCATCAGCATTTTTTGCACTTCAACATGAACAATAACTTGAATAATTCAAGGTTAACTTAAAATAGCATTTATTCATTAAAAGAATGCTTAGAAAATATAATTTACAGACACATCACATTGCATGCTAGTGCTCAGACTGGCCATATCTATTGGTTTATTTTTCAGAATGTCCAACTATGAGAAAGAAATCTTGTGAATTAAAAGAGATGGATGTATGACATAATAATACACCAATGTTAAAATACTAGTTAATATTAGGATTTCTGGAGCAAAGTATGAATATTGACATCTAGAGCCATATTCAAAGCTAAAAACATTTTTGTTCACCTCAAATTTTCATCAGGAAAATGGCAGAATTACAGGTTTTCATGAGCATAATGTTTTTATAGGTAGAGCATTCAGTTACTAACCAGATGATTACAGGATGGCTCTGGACATCCAATACTGAACCTGATCTGAATCATTTTCTGGAACGCAAAACTTAATGGAAATCCACACCCTAACATATTATTTCTTTGTTTTGAAGAAAAGCAGATTTTCCCCTAGGTTTGCCGAAAACTGTGTTTTAAAATCAAAACATATGACCTGCCTTCAAACCAGAATGGGAAAGATTTAGCTCCCAACACCAACTCTCGAAGTTCCTTTGCTACAAGTCTCTAACGGAGAGACCCCCAACAAAAAATGGGTGAAGTTTGCACCATCAGATGCAAATATGCTGTCATGTGAAATTTCAGATGTGATTTTATAAGGTCCTAATATCACTCTGCCAAATATGAACAGGAACGGAGGGAGACACTTCGTTAAGGTTCCTTGTTTGCATCTAATGAACTCAATGAGATAAAAGGCTCCTGAACATATTCCTTCAGATTTCACTTTTACAGGATGTACCTCAAGAAATACTTACAAGGCATGTCCGTCTCCAAACCACACTCCTATTCCTGCTTTTGCCCCGTTGAAACCGTTTTTAGAACAGGCTCCATCCGTATAAACCACCACAAAACCATCTTCATCAATTTTAAATTTATTTAAGCTGCAACCCGTAGTACAATCATCTAACTTGACCTATGGAAATAAATCATGAATGAAATCCACGATTGAAAGAATTTGGCGAGTAAAGATATTGGTATATAAAGATATCAAAAGGTAATAACTTTTTTTGGCGCATTCAAGGTTGACACTCCAGAAAAACTCTCTGTTCGTGATTGTGTAAAAGGTGGTGGGGCATCTTCTAAGTCTATCAAAGTTATCTTCTTTGAAGATGTAGCAGCTGGCAAAAGGCATTCTTTTTTTAAAGAATCTATTTCCAGTAGAATATTTTCGTGGAATTGTTTAATTTGGTCCTCAATTTTTTTTATTCGATCAAAGAGTACAACTTTTGTATTAGGTCTACTACCAGTATCACTATCATGCTGTCGCTTTTTCACAGGACTAGAACCAGCAGATAACTTCATGTTAGGGCAATTTGTTTTCACGAAGTCCCACGCGAGTTTTTCGACAGCAAACTTCTTGTAGATTGCGTTAGGCCACCCCTTAGTTTCATTTTCACATTCTTCCCTGGAAGCGCGTGCGCGATACAAAAAAAATAATTTAAACACAAAGTTGAAATATTTATTTTTTAATTCTTTTGAAGTTAATTTACGAATACCATGAGTAATAAACTCCTGGGTTCCTTCCGCACGCCACAGCATAATATTTAGCAGACATTCTCTAAACGGTTCTCGTGAGACTTGGGTAACAGGCGTCACATAACTAAAATGCGTGCGTGATTAGCACTTTTGAAATTTAGTTAGTATGCCACCACACGAAACTGAATTCACAAATTCTAACATTCACAATCCAACTCACTACACAATATTGTGAACATTATGAACCTTGAGAACGAATTCATGTGAACAGTTGAGTCTCGCATAGCGTCATTCTACAGAAATTTTTACTGTCGTTAATTGGTTGTCCACGGCGGTATCTAATCTTTATCCACGGCCGTGAATATACATACTACGGTCCACGGCGTTACGAACATGGAGCAAAAAGAAGAAGAGGCAACCGTTGAAAGTAAACCCAATCTAGAAAAAGATAAGTCTTGTTATTCTTACGAGGGTAATACTTGTATTTACACTGATCCAGACACAAGCATTCAATATGAATGGTGCTCAGAAAAGGAGAAGTGGAAACAGCGATCATCCGGGGAAGGGAAGGCTGACTGCTCTTCTGCCCCGATCAAATTCTCAGAGGATGATACTGGCTCGGATTACGTATACGATGGCGAAAAGTACGTTTTCACGGATAAAAAGGACGGTGTAAAATACAGTTGGGATGTCAAAAAGAATGAGTGGATCAAGATATCACAGGATGATGACAGTCGCATCAAGAGTGTTGAAGATGCATGCTCGCTCGTTGCAGATTTGAAAACTGGAGCGTATAGTGTCACGGAACAGAAGCATTATTACACCGATCCAAGTGATGGAACTGTCTTTGAATGGGATCATGAGAAAAAGGCATGGTTTCCCAAGGTACGACACTGTTGGATTAGATTTACTTTCAGATCTATTTTGAGTGATACTATCTTTGGAAAATTTTCTATGCACGACAATTACTGTCGAAATGGTATTAATTTATCGAATTATATTTTAAAAGGCACTATTGAATGATGTACCTACCAGGCATTCAGTATACACGTTCTAATGCACTTTTTACGGTGAAATTCAGTTGAATATTTGTGATAAATTTCAATACTATAACAATTTCTATTTATCTTTTAATTTTTTTAGTCATTAGGTGAGTCATGTCTAAGTGATTTGATTTTTTCTTAATATTGTCGATATCCAGCTGTAATTACGCTTTCTATGGATTAATTTTTTTAAATATAAATGTTTCTTCATTAGTTCAACGTCAAGTTCATAGTGCCAGGTTTCTAAGTTTTTTAAGTAAAAAATTATCTCTGTTTCAGGTTGACGATGACTTCATTGCACATTATCAAATGAGTTATGGATTCAATCAGGGTAGTGAGTCCACCAAAACGGAAGAAAAATCATGTGAGAAACAACCATCTGATGAAGTTACCGATTCGCAAATGAGTTTGCTGAAAAGAAAAGAGCCCCCCCCTCCGCCAGGTGATATATTTATTCATCATCATCAGTATTTCAATCGTAAGATTGGTTTACTGCAGCCCTCCATACTCCCTTACTTAGTGTTAATTCCCTCACTACCTGATAGCTTTTCTGTTTTACGTCCTTTTTTATTTGTCCTATATACCTGTCCCTTAGTCTTCCTTGTGAGGCCTTCCGTTCAATTATCCCTTCTATTATATTTCTAACTAATCCATTGTGCCTCAAGGTATGTCCAATCCATCTAGTTCTCCTTTTCCGTACAGGTTTCCATATTGTCCTTTCCTCTTCTGCTCTTGTATGTACTTCTTTATTCCTCACTTTGTCGGTCGATTTAATCCTTAGCATTCTCCTCTAGCACCATGTTTTGAAGGGGTCTATTCTTCACTGATCCACTTTCCTTATGTCATGTCTCTGATCCGCAGAGTGCCATGCTCCATACGGACATTTTGATGTACTGCTTCCTTGTTTGCATCCGTAGGTTCTTTGGGCATAGTAGTGGCCTCATCTTCTTGAATGCTTTCTTAACTTGATTTCAGTTGTACTTCTTCCAATATTTATTCATAGCCGATAGAATAATGACTATGGTGATAGTTTAACAAAAATCAATGGCAATAATAACTGTATAAATGGAAAAAAATTTGCAAAGCCAAGTAAAAAATGTTTGAAAATATAAAGTGCCAGAATATATTTCGTCCTGTAAGCAGTAATCATCGGAGTTTGATTGTAGAAAATGCATTATGTTGGTAATGCATTCAAATCACTTTAAATCAATGGTTCTCAATCCTATCAGACCCATTACTCATTAATATCGACAGTTTTTGATACCCCCTTTTAGTAATTGAAATTTAACCTATTTTTTTAGGTATTGTGGTTGTAAATATCGCTTTGTGTTCACCGACAATTTAATACTGTCCATCTGTCTTGCACCTGAGCCTATAAACTTACCCAAGTAACTTAAAAAACCCGGAGCACCCAACTGAGGGTGTCACAGCCTATTGTTGAGAACCATTGAATTCTTCTTTTCTTCAAGCACATTCATTCGGCCTTTGTTGAACTGTCTTACCCATTTCCTATAAATTTCATCTATCAAGCATTGTCACAATAAATCTCAATGATCTGCTAATTAATTTAAGTGGGTTTGAGCTTCTTGCATTCAGAAATGGGAAAACAGATGGTATTTCATAGTAAGCCGGATCTTCTATTGACTTAAACATTGCAAAATATCAAAAAAGATGTGACAAGTGCCTCAACAATGACAGAAATTATGTCAAAAATAGTTTAATGTACTCTCTTTCACTTAAAATTAAAATCAAACAAAATTCCATTTGTGAAGTTTTTAATTACACAAACAGTACTTACCTTTTGAGCTTGCCGTGTACATATTAATTTTACATTATTTTTATATTTTTTACCCCTTAATATTAATAAATTTTTAGTATCTTTATATCAAAAACTTAAATACCCTATAAATCTAGTTCTCCTTTCCTGTACCCAGAGTTGCTTTGTAGACTCTTCAACCAATAGCAGTAATCAACCAGAATTTTGGTTTTATTCCCTAGGGTAGGTCTACCTTGCACATATGCAGTAAGCCATACAAAGTTCCTTTCCCTTTACCTCCTACAATTTTACAGGTTTGAAAGTCTTGTACCTGAAAAAGCACGCAGCTCAGGTAAAGATGATGGTATCCCGAGTTACTCTGATTTGAACTCAGGCCTGTAGCTGACTGCCCCACCCCCTAGGCTACAACATCCTTTTTTCCTGAGTTAAACCATCCCAAAAATTCCTCCTTTCTTCCCCCATCAATTTTCAGCAGCCCCTCAATTTTCTGCACAATCTTGCAGGATTTTGCTTCTTCCACTGATTGATTAGACTGAAGGTCACTATGCAATGACTACCCTCCTTTCTTAAGTTTCTTGGACCATTTTTGTGCACTAGTTTTTGGTGGTGAAGATTTCCTATATGTATTCGACATCCGATATAAAGTTTTTGTTTGGAGATTTTCTCTCCTTCATAAGAAACATGATGATGATTGAAGGATAGTACTACAACATGGCAGCCATCGACATAATTGTGTACATATTTGCTGTATTAGACCATGAGCTTTTAGACCTCCTGTCATATTTCAAATGGGATCAGGCTCTTCATCTCTATGGGATGCTCTCTCAAAATTAATCATTTCCTGCATTAAGGGTGCTCAATACCTCCGCTGAAAACGACACTGCAGACACTTGGCTTTTCCCTGATTGTGACTTAACCTCTCAACCTAGAGAGAACCAATTTTCACAGTTATTTAGAGCAAAGAGTAAGTTAGTTGCTTAGTGTGACACTTTTTTCGAATTTGTTTTGCTTTCATTGCTATAGAAATCGAGGAAATTATTCATTAAAATAGCTCGTGTTTTTTTCTAACTACTAGAAGCAAAATTAAAAAATTCCTTCCACTTAACTACTGGATACATCCTTTATCTTTACAACAAAACCATGTTCAGGGACGTAGTTTGAATAT
>LYUA01000335.1:315368-331454 GCA_002093875.1 Calopteryx splendens
CCCCCCCCCCCCCCCCCCGTGTAATTCATTCTGATCTCATGTGCCCTTTCGTCCTTGGGAAGGGCAGTTTGAGGGAAAACACTAGACGTTGCGGATGCCCAGTGCTCTGAAATCACATGAGAGGTGTTCGTTATTTTGTTCTCTTCACCCATATCGTCTGGGAACTACCAAAAAAATCGGGCCTTGTTTCTGCTCATTTCCTCTCTCTCTCTGCGGAAGTTTTTAATTGCCTGCAAAATGTACCCTTAGTTTCACGGAATAAGAACAAAACGAACTTATTAAGTCGGACTTGTCTACTTGTCATCCAAATCGGATAAACTGTATCTGAGACTTTGACACAGACGTGATTCGACATAAATTAATCCGTAAAACAATCACATGTGCATTATGAGGTGTCGTGTTCTCCTCAAGCTCCTAAAACAACCGATTTGGGTTGACTGACCCCCCAAGGTTCCTTCCTATCTGATTAATTATTTATATTAATAATTCAATATAATGATGCATGAAAAGATTGCTTTCGACACATGGCTTGCATTCGACATATATTGGCGTCCGCTTTCTTTATGTTTGCTTACAAGTTATTAATATTTTAAAGTTTCGGGCTAAAAATCGCCTTTGCAAGGTTAGTTTTGTGATTTTGAATCGTCGCTGTAATTCCTTATTTCACAAAATAAATGTCATCAAATGTGTTTTATTTGAAATATATTATTACGCTTTTTTCGTTAGGGATGAAAATTGCAAAAAGCATTAGGAAGGTCAAATAAATTATCATATAAATTGTTTGTACTGAGTAACGATGGAACATAGTAATTGTTTATCTCGAAAACCTGTACATCGCTGTACATATCACAAATCTGTTTTCTCCCTTTTAAAAGTCCTTGAAAAACGTTTATCTCTTGGAAACATCTTGAGTTGGAGAACAATCAAGTGGCCACTAATTATTCAAGGTTCTATTTAATCTTTAGCGTAACTTATTCTTAAAACATATTCTCTATTCCCCGTAAAGATGATTTTTAAAATTTTGATTATTTTGGCTCAAAATATTTTCTTTTCCGAAAACGGGATTATTTACTTTCTGTCTGATAAAGTTATTTAAATTATGAAATGAAACTTGGGGCTTGGAATACAGATTTGCTTTCACGGATATGGTTTCCCAAGGAATTAAGTAATTTTGAAACGCATTGCTTAGAATTCGCTCGATGTAGGGACAATCTTAAAGGTTTTTTTTAAGCAAGTTGCATCATAAAGTAAAATACGTATTACGGAGAGAAATAATAACACTTTGTAAATTCCACTTGATATTTATTTTTNTGATATTTATTTTTACGACCCGGGTTTCAATACATGGTATCATCGTCAGGTACATTTTCATATATTTGAGGAAATGTTTGAAAATGTACCTGACGTCAGTTGACGTTGAAAATGAACCTTGGTGTCAGGTCCGTCCAACCTTGGTTTGATTCCCCCGGCAAAACCTTCTCCCCGTCTCAAAGTTCTTACTTCCTTTCGAGCCCTGTGTGTCATTATTCTAACAGACATGTCTTCCCTTGGCAAAAGAAAAGCATTTAAATATTTAACTGCTCAAACTCATAAATTAGTTGGCCTTCAGCAACAACCATTTGCATTCATACTGGCGAAGATAATTTTGAATTTAAGTAAGCGAAGCAGTCTCTAAGTAATACTTGATATACCGCCCCATCACCCAAATGACCCATTTTCAAAAATTGAGGTCAGAATAGTAACTTAAACAGTTTTATTGCGCGGATTTTAACTTTTCTATAACGCTCCAGTTTTTTTATCGAATCATTCTGTTCAAAATTTTTAAAAAAGGTGGCTGATCTATAAAATTAAGGAAATATTGCAGTTTCAACTGAGCTTAAGTGAAAAATTGCAGTTTGAGTTTATTCAAATGTAGAGACATTATAAGAAATTAGTATTACGAGCACCTTCCACCAATTCGGTGACGTTTTCTTGTGCTATAAGTCATTGAGAGTTCTTCGCACGCTTCTCTTGTTTAAGAGCTGCGATTAAAATCGCTGAGGGTGAATGTCCCTTAAAAAAATATTTTATTTTCGATATTTTTCAAACTTAAGATACCATATCACGAGTGCGTTTGCTTAATACTCCCGTATGGGATTTTTTTTTAAATCTGTGGGACCAATTAGCCGCCTCGTACCCGAGACTACATTTTTTTATTCATTCGTGTAGGACAGAGAAACTTTGCTTGGCTCTTCCAATTCAACAAAGAACGCAGGTGGTGCTGCCTACTTGGGTGTTTTCTTTGTTGATTTTGCTTTACGCTGTTCCAACCCCTTAACCCTTGGCCCCACGGCCTGAGTAATAGTTTTGGCCTTGATTAAAATGTATCATTCCGGGGCATTAAATATTTTTGGCGTCTTTGGACTCCATTTTTTGTTCGATACAAATTAATCGAAAGTACCAAGGCCCTTGCTGCTTGTATCCTTTCGAATCGATTATTTTTAACAGTGCCTATCATTACAAAAATATATTTTTCGGATCGGATTTGGATTTTGTGCTCGAAGTGCGAAACCTTAAAATATTGTTATTCGTGGTGTAATCTCGTTCACCTGGTTTATTCCTGCCGCCTTCTATTGTCGTAACAAGAGCGGAGATTTAAACAGGGCTTAGGTTCTTAAAATTCCCGGTGCTTTTACTTTTGAAAAAAGTCTTTTATTCACTTAATTTTCTCTGGAGTTTACCAAACAGGTTGCCTTGAATCTGTAGATACAGTTCATAAGACTGATGTAGCCCGATAGGATCTAGTAATAGCATAATCCTGATATCACACTCTATCGGAATATTTTCAGTACCACTTAATACCCAACCTTTCCGTTGGCTTGAATTGAGAGGAAGCCAACTGAATATGTATAAGTTTCTTCCGAGTTACTATGCGCCAAAGCGAGTTCGTGAGACGACAAGTGTTTGGACATATGTGTACATCCACCGTGCATTGATCCAAGCGACTAGCTTCTGTCGAGAGGAAGGAATAAGGAAATGTAGGAAGGAATGCCTCTAGCACAACCCGTTTCCAAAAACTGATGCGACGGCTGAGAGGCTAGCCGAACAGCAAAATTCCAAGAAAAGCACGTCTTTTCACATTCCAACCGAAGGTATTTTTGGTCGTTCAGCCCGATGCGCTGGTCCTTTTATACTTGTGTTGCGCTTATCATGCGCCCCCGTCAAAACTCGAGTCCGCTTTTTGGGTGCATATTTACTGATTGGCAGGAAGAGATTGTACGTTGCACATACAGGCCCACACAAAAACCTGCCACAAATGGCATAAGCAATATGCCACTGGGGCATTGTTTACATTGTTCAGGACGGAGTTCAAGCCGTGTTCAATTGCTGATAAGGAGCTGCTGGATGCTCTCGACGTAACTTTTGTGAAATCTAAGCTATACACTCCGAGTTGGTGTTCATAATTGCGGCAAAATGGTATAGTGTCGTTTTTTAGTTGTAATTATCCACCAAGCTTTAAATAACTCCGTGTACCCACTACTCATGGATGAAGGTATTACTCCAATAAAACTTAAAAAGTAGACATTATCAGGGTTGGGTAGAATAATAAATAATTTTAAATTAATAATTAATAGGTAAAAACAGATCCTAAAAACAATTATAATCTAGTTTTAAACCGACAACTAGTTATCGGAAGGAAAAAGTAGATATCGATCAGTAGGATCAACTGCATATTGCATGTAAAGACAAACAAACGAAAAGCTCTCCCGCCACGAAAAAGGATAGTTGTGTAATTCAATAAAAACATGCATTCGTTGACATTTTCTTTGACTTTTTCTTCTTTGACAAAATCTTTTTTCTTTCGGAAGCCTCTCGCTGAAGTCTAGATCCAAATATCCGGAACATGTCACCCGTAGCACGAAAAAAGGGCTGGCTAGTCTGATTTGGAGGAAATAATTGGTACTGGTGGAAAATGGCTGATATTTATTGGATTTTGAAACGACCTTGCTGGTCGAAGATGAGGTCGAGGTAGTGGTTTACAGTTCGGTAATAAGGAACGTGCGCGCGAAAAGGTAATGCCTGTAACCTGGTTCGACAGTAAACAAAATGTTCTCCAATGCATTCTTAGCCACTCACCTAAAATGCCTAGTACAGGAAAATATCAGTTGGTACTTTAGATCAGACACAAGTTTTGGGAGGAGGATCATCGATTCGTAATCCATATAGATATAGGGGAGGGGCAGCAATTACTATATGGTGAGATCCATTTGGCACTAATGATAAGCGGGGAAGAGGGACAAAAGAGAATGGCTTTGTGGTCAGCATAAAGAGGGTTAAATATAAAAGGGAGCTGGGAAAGAGGGGTATACGACAAGGTTTTTGTATAGCTAATAAGTGTGTCAAAAGCCTTGAAAGATGTACGCTAGTTTTTCAGGTACCGTCCAAAACCGCCGCTGCACGGTGAATTACCTATATAATAATAATATTTACTAATAATTATTATAGCATTCTCGAGCGGTGGGTCTGATTTTGAATCTCTCTCATAAGTGTTTTTTTCGACAAATCTGACGGAAGCGAGGCGAAAGAAGCTTTTGAGACCCAGTTTTAATTGTTAAATCAAACAAAACTTTAATGAAATACGGACATTCGTTAAAAATTTTAAAGATCGGACAGGAAGCCTAGCATCCGATTTTCGATGAATTTAAGATGGTTTGGGATTGAATGCGGGAAGCTGTAGAGATGCAAATACTATTTTCATTGGCTTAAAGTTCATGACATTGAAATTGATTCACCTTTAGTAAGAATGAACTGTGTTTATTATTTTTATTATGTAACGATAGTCTAATATTGCTGAAAGATAATTTTTTCGTTACGATCAGGCTGATAGCGTATCGTTAGAGTTGGATCGCCTTTGCAAGGAAAGTGTTATGTTGTTTTTGGGAAAAACACGATGTGTGTTACATGTGAAAGTTCATTATCTCATTATACTTTATTAATATCCGTCGAAACTTAGTCCAAAAACATGTACAATTGGCCTGATTTAATTATTCACAAGTTAAACACAAAAAATATAAATAAATGTGCTTTGTCGGCCTATGATCGATTTAACTTCAAACAGGGAAACGGATCAAAAAATGCTGAACGCATGTATGTAGCACATGGTCAATGCGCCATTTTACCCTTCTTGACAATAAATTGCTAAAAGCCCTAATTTCTTACATGGTAGCGAGGGAAGCCATGCATATGTTTAAAAAACGAATTAATTTCATTAATGTAATTTTTTTATTAGCATATCATTATATTTTTATTAGCATTTATTATATTAATTTTATATTTTTAAGCATGGCTAATCTTTCGTATTTCATGTTATTGTTTTTGCTGAAGATTTCAGCATCTTCGACCAGAGCCATTGTTAAATGTTCCCAGGAATAACCTTAAAAGGCTACTTAAAACTTCCGGTATGTTGAGTTTATTTCAATATTTTCGGCTTAATGAGCCGGAAAAATACATTGTGCGAGTTTATTTGTGACATCTAGGGAATATTTTAACCCCACCTTACTTTGGTAGGCGAGATCACAACAAGGTGTCGAGGGAAATGGATTATCGAACCAATCAAATCACGAAATATTTTTTTCCGTTGCAAAATGTGTTACCACAACATTGGAGGCATCAAACATTCAAGTTACTCGTTAACCACGCTTGTAGAAGTTTGCAAATTTCTTGTTCCTATCACCAAATTTCTCTTGATACCTGGAATGTCAACACCGCCTTAGATGCTGGCCACCATTTTTAGTTGTAGGCACATAAAAATGTACACTATTTTTCATCACAATGTGACTTGTTTTTAATGACGTGCACTTGTTTTCAGGAAGTATTATCTAACATTAAGAACCACTACACAAATAATGCAGTTTGCCCTTTTTTAAACTTTTTAGAATTTTAATTGGACGTCTTTTATGTCTAGTAGAACTTTTTCGAAGTTACAAAAATATTTGCGTGAGTTGATGTAAGAAATGATGACACAAAATTTTTATCCATTTCATGAAAATGAAGGTATTCGCAGAAAACTAATATGATTCGGTTTACTTCACTACACGACCGTTACCTTGTAGTTCATTCTCTTTTCTTTCGCTTTACCTTTACTGACACTACAGGATTAAGGGTAACCACACGCCAGTTCTGTTATGGTTTTTCCTCCGCAACCCCATCTCCGGCCCCACGCCTCCTCGGTGGCTCTGTAAATTATAACATACTAGCTTCCACGCTTTTATGTTGACCGTATAGCGATAATCGCTTCATATATCAACCTAATATCATTGCTTTTGCGTGACATATGAGATATTCATTGTTCAAAAGTATGTAAATATTATGTCGCATCAGAGATCGCGTAGATCCCGCATTAAAGGTTTAAAACAAAATCCCGAACGGCCTACTTCGCTTCGGACTTGGCCAAAGGCTCTTTCTGATCCCTACCGTGGTTTCCCTGAGTCCTTGGTGCATATTGTCGTTGCCGGAATTCCTTAGTGGAGGCTTAGATATTTCTTTGTCATGCATTCAGGTGGCCGTCGCGGATCTTTTTTTTACGCGACAGGAAATTATTGGTAATTTTTTAAGTCTTGAGGACTTTGAGAGAAAGGATAGATTTGACGGTAGGTCGGATTAAAAAAGGAAATAATTGTACGAAATCGGGAAAAATTGTTGAAAAATGTACACACACATCTATCAATCGTTTCGATCATCTCCATAATGCCCACATTTGATGCCGAATAATGGGGCTTCGATAGTTCAGAAAATACGTTGGAAATGCTACTATTTTGGGTTTTTGTCACTTTTTGGAGTCGACCTTTCTTTTTTGGAAAGAGAGGCAGGGGTGGCACCTATACTGTTCATTAGATTTACTAAAGCGGAACGATAACGTCGACCGAACTAAGGAAATGAATATTTTTGTGTTCTTTAGTCAGCCGCAATTGCTACATAATTCAGGTCTGCCACTTTTTTTCGTAGAAATTATATTGTGCAAGGATCTACTAGTTAGATAATAATCATGTATTTTCAGGCTTGGATGTGACGGAAGGAACTCGTAATGAAGGATAAAAATACATCACTTTTCCACTTTATCAGATTGTATTTAAGGTGCGCGTTTCGACTCACTGAGCCAAAATTAGTCTTGCCACCTGATAATGGTTCAGTGACTCGAAACGCGCATCTTACACATTCTTTAATAAGGAAAATTGCAATGCTTTTGTCTTTCATTAATTGGGTAATTTTTTGCCCTAGGTTACGTTACTGTGAAAATTTTGCTTATCGCCAAGAAATTCCTTTTTTTTTACCCGCTTCGTTGCTGGCGGGGTAACTTCCTCTCCTGCGTATCCAGAGGCCGCAGGTTCGATTCCCTCCTCAGAGGGTTTTCCTCCGAACGATGCCTTGATTGTCCTTGATTGTCCTTGTTTTTCCATGTTTATAATTTTCTGGAAATGGCCAAACCCTGCTGTTTTTCGATAGTTGTTAAGTAAGATGTAGGTGATGAAAAATGATTTCATTCCACGTGGAATAGGAGTCCTTATACCCATGGTGTATTAGTGGCGTAGTTCTTATTATGTCGTATCTAAAATTCTAAGCGAAGGAAAATCTAGTTTTAAAACTACTCATAACATTCATTCCTTTCCTGTTTTTTCTTGTATTTGTGTTCCCAAGCAAATTAAGTGCGTATTGGTAAGGATATATCCTTTTGAGCGAACCAACTTGGCGTGTGTGTCACTAAAATTCCGCAGCAGGTAGTAGGTCCAACAAAAAGAAATTACGCCATCCCAAATATTAACGTACTCGCTCTCAGTCCGAAATCAAGATCCCAAAAAAATGACAGTCTGCGTCATTTATGAAGTAGACTGCTGCATGCTAACGATTATTCATGTGCCAAAATAATTTATTATATATCCAATTAGCAATAGAAATAATACGAAGGCCTGTTAAAAACCTTGAGTGCTTTAGGATGAGATTTCTAGTATATTCATATAAATTGCCGATAAAAAATTACCAGGTTTTTTTTTGTTTGAAATCGCCAAGCAATGCAACAACGGTCTTAAAAAACTCCAGCGGTAGATGCTCATATTCCTTTGCATTCGCCATGCTCTAATTCTCATGGAGACTTTATTAGTAAAAGGAATTAAACTTTGAGAAAAAAATGCAGGTACGCAGCGTTTTCCGAAAATCTCCGGACAGAGAAAAGTGTAACGGAAAACACTCGAATTTATTCACATCAACAGAGCTTGATCTATTGAAGGGCTGTCTTCAACCATAAATAAATATGCACCTGATCGTTTACTCTATAAGTCACCCAACGGAACATTGAAGTTTAAAATCGTACGTTTAAGCCTCACTCCAAAACATAATTCTCTTGAACGGAAAAGTCCATTATTTTGCCTACCATAACTTTGAATTGGAAGTGATTCTTAAAAAGCTGGGTGGCATTCGTAGGGGCACAAGTGGGATTGGAATCTTCGATGAGTGCTCTTAGGAGACAGTATTCTCAAAATGATCATGGAGCGTCGAAGGACCCGGTGTGGGCTTCACTATTTTGAGTGTATAGGAAGAGTATCGGCCTTTTCCTAGGGACAGTTACCCCTCCTATATGCTCTCTCTGCCCGTACAGACTTTCTCATACAAACTAACACCCTTAGCTCCTTTCCCATAACTATATTTTTCATCTTTCGATGAAATAATTTTCTTGAAGTAATTTCTTGTTCTTTGCGCATGCTTGGTATCTTTATATCTATAATGGAATGCACTATTAATTCAAAAATTTAGATCCGTTTGTGAATTTTCGGGGAGGTGGTTATTACGTTCTCAAATGATGTGTATAATCTTGGGCCGATAAAGTTTTTGAATGTGTTACCCTCTGTCGTCTTCGTAGGAAACGTCTTCGTTGCCGAATTTTCAGCCACGTGACGTAGTTTTCCTGTGTAAATAGTTTGAGTTGTTTTGCATGAAAGGTTGGTGACCTGTAGTTGTTTTAACTGGTTAAATAGGATGCATTTTTTAGCCGTTTTCCATAACTCGCTTTAATATAACAGTTTTTTTGTGTGTTCCATAATATCTACCTGCATGATTCAGTCCACCGTAAATGGAAAACAGTTTTTTCCCAATTATTCGTTTAAGGGAAACTATACATGCTCTTTCGCTTTTAACAATTTATGAAGTATAATAGGATAAGCAGATGTAGAGAGTAATGAAGAATAAGTACAGTGGGTTTAATGGGACGCATAGCCAGAAGAAAGAAAAGCATAATTGACCAAATATCAACTCGACAAGTGGAAGGTCCGTGGATCCATTTCCGGTCCAGGGAACTTTTTTCTGTTTGGGATCCGCTTCTCTCCGCCTTCCCTGCTTTCCTCGTGTTCGTCTTTTTATAGGTTTCCCTTTCCGTATTCCTGTCATTAATTTTGATCGTCAATATTTCGAGCTACGGTTTTAATTTCTACCGCTACTAAAACGCTTTCGTATTTTTTCAGTAATTCTGTAATTTAATTTTCGTGTAAGACAAAGCGAACCTAGTTTCAAAGGTAGATAAAAGTCACGCCAGCTGATATTGAGTGCCGGGTGAAACTAGTTAATCATGAAAAGTCTTATTTTTTTGGAGACGATGATGATAATGGGTAAGAGTCGATTATGGAAAAGATAAACTCAAGTGTGTACCCGATTCTCGTTTTATGGATGTTTAATGCTTTATCACGCGAAATGTGCGTAAGAGGTGTATTTCAATCACAATTTATTTATCAAGCGAATATATTGAGTAAACCTTTTGAATCTTGATGGGTATATCAACCACGGTAATCAACCTGTAGGTCGGTTTGGTAGGGGAGGGTAGTTAGAGCTCACCCAGTATGTACTAAGCCCAACAGCGTGTTAAATTCTCACATCAGGGTAGGGTGGCCAGTTCCTTTCCCTGTGCCGCCTACGATTTCCCAGGATGACCTGGTGCCCGAAAAATGGAACACTGCTTGGGTAAAGCTGAGGGTGCCCAGGGTGTCTTTCCTTTGTCATTCCAAACAGGCGTTCCGTTATTTTCCGTTCTGTTGGTTAAGTGTGGTTTTCACTAATAAGCATAGGCCATTCCTCCTTCAAATGCACGATGAATTGGTGTAAAAATTCTCTCGAGTACAATTAGTTTTGCAATTTGACCAAAGAGTATAGTTAAAATGCTGACCGTCGACTGATCAGTTTTTGACGACTGTTTATGTTAGTATAACATTCCCATAAAAATTCTGATTTTATTTTGTGGTTAAGTTTCCTGAAAGAGGAAAATAGAAGAAATGTCCTGTTATACCGAGGGAAATGATATAACTCCTCACTGCGTAAGGGGGTGCCTCAAGTTCTATAATTTGTAGACATTCGGGTTTCCTTCACGCCCGTTCTAAAAGCACGAGGCTTCGTGTATCGTACGGAGTAGCCAATTTTAGACAATTCTTATCGTATTGTTTTTTCCCTTATTAAGGATTCTAATCCATGTCGAGTTTTGTCAGGCGTGAACAGTTTCATTTTTATTTAGGAACGGTGCGTTGGGAATTCGTGAAATACTTCAGCATGGTCGAAAGTTTTAGCATCAGACAAATCCAAAATATCTTCTTCAATATTTCCTGAATTTTTCAATCCTAGACCTTGCTGGTTATTTTTTTGACTAAATATATAAATTCATCGAAGGGAGTATTGCTGAATAACTTGAATGTCGTAGTGAATCGTATAAAGCGTCTAATTCCCTTTTGCCAGACTCGTTGTATCTGGAGACTATTAATACCTTCAATAATTTTATTCTCATATATCTTTCCCTCTAGGACGCTCAAATAATTGGACTTGATTTATGCGTTCTTTTGATTCATTCGTCCTTCGCCTTGTGTAAGGTGAAACCGTTCGTGTCCATTTTGTGAAAGGACGCCCGTACAGTATCGCTTCCAAGTTTTTCTCACCAGCAAGATGCCATTATTACCGTCCCTTGGGAAATATTGATGCAGATCACCACCCACTTCCAGTGCCTTGCAACCACGGTGGGCCAACTTCGTAGACTTAAAAGCATTGTCTGCAACCCTGTTGTGGTATTGCTTCTTTTGTGATGCACTGGGAGTCTCAAAATATGGAAGTAATCCGAGCCTTTGTCGACCCCCTGCCACACGCCCTCGCGGTGGCTTGCAGGGTACTATGTAGTTGTAAATCTCTGAACTAGACTTGCTGCCAATGTCAATGTTTACGTTAACTTGGCGTGCATTGTAAAGAACGAATCTGCCATTCATTTAACTATTTCGCATAATATTTCATTTCACGCTATCATACTGTCGGACTGAACCCGCGGAAATGTCCCTCGCGTTTCCCTAAGGGGCATATGAATGGTGTATAAGTGCCGCCACTTTTGATAGATAAAATAATTTAATTTATAATTCGAGGTCCCTTTCGTGGAGGAAGCTTATCCGATTCTAGCGGTATGTTTAAAGAATGATTAAACGCGCTGTAGGTTCGAAATTACTGAAAGAATCAATAAATATGGGTGCGACTAGGCGTGGAATGTATGTCAGTTTCGAACAAATTTCTTTTTTTGTGCCATCTACCTTTGCCTTTGAAAAAAAACGTTTAGGCACGCGTGACTTATTGTCTTTATCTTCCTAATCGATAAAGGCTTTTTCGAGATTAAAGGCGAGATCAATTAATAAGAGATTTTGTTCTATAATTAGTGAGAGCCAGTTTTTGGGTGCACAAGATTATGAAATTTACGAAAAAACCCAAACGATCACAATCTCATGGGCTTCTTTTTTTTACCGAGTACATGTATTTGGATTTTAACCATCCTCCCTTCATTGCGAGCTTTTACATAACTTAACTGGGATAAAACGGCGTTTGTGTGCTCCTCCCGTCTTTGGCATTATCGTCTCGCCACCGGTGCATTGGTAGCGTATGAATTAAGTTACAATGTAATTAGTTACTAACCTCTGTGGTAAAAGCCAGGAAGTCGTTGATTCTTTTCACTCCTATCTGTACAAGGTGCAGATTAATGGATGGTTAAACATTATGCATCTTGCTACCATTATTTTCTAGTTTTAAGGTATTTGCGTTGCAAAAAAAGCGAACCGGGTGAATAAAAATCGTAAGGTTTTTGTCTCTTGATGAGGATGTTTCCCAACCTTTATCTCCATCGATCGATATTTTATTCATATATCTCTGATCTTTAATTTCTTTACAAAGACTTTCAAACAAAGAAAGGGATGGAATATAAACGGAGCTCGATTTTTTTATTGACGTACTGGAAAAGGTGGAATGGACGGAAAACGAACGACGAAGTTTTGGTAATGGTAGGGGAGGAAATCCACAAAAGGGCAGGAATATTAGATGCAGGACGTACCTAGTGGCGATGGATTGTAGAAGAATGTGACAGAGGGGAGGATGTTAGGTAAGCGAGGGAGAGGGAAGAAAATATTAGACGTGTTGGGTGGAAAGAAGGGTGGTAGAAAATATGCGAATTGCGGAAATAAAGAAAGGGTTATTGTTGGGGTGTGTCCTTCAGAAACCTATATTAACCGGTAGATTGCCATTAATAATAAAAAAAATAATGCCGAAATTATACCCTTTGCGCCACCATATGGATGTGAGGCAGCCGGTATTAGGACACCGGCTTTTAATCATGTAATTTTAGGGAATCGTATATTTTTTTATGATTTGTTCTTATAAAAAAGGGATAGCAAACTCAATGCCTTTCAATAAAAAAAATGCTGGGATATTAATCTTGAATTTTTCGTAATCTAGATTTCAGAAAAGGAGAAAAAGGAGTATATGAATGGATCAATATCTATCCTATTTATGGGAAATCTTTTGTATCCATGAGAAAATCATTTCTCAGGGGAAATGTAATAGGTCAATCCCACGCCACATCGTCAAATAAATGTGGTCGTTCGACCGTTGCGAAGTTTAGCCGTATGTAATCGCAAAATGTAGTTTCCCATTGGATAGTATAACTCTCACCCAAAGTATTCACTTGCACTATCATAAGTGGCCAACTTATTCGCATGCGAAGTTTTCCAGATCTCGTTCAACTCTACTTCTACATAGTGCCATGCAAGCCGCTGAGAGGTCGTGTGGCAGGGGGTGTTAGGTCACCAACAATTAATGATATTTATATCCATTAAACTTTGAATCCTTTCCATAACGTCGGCATACATGGGTTAACAATTTTTTAAATATTCCTTGTCTTGGAATATTAACTAATACGTACAATTCCGTGGAAAGGATGGGTTTTCAACTTAAGGAAACGAGTTATTTTATCTACCAAGTTTGTCACTTCCATAGTTCTTGCCTTCATCCAACGCGGTATGCCTGTGACTATCGAATTGGACGGCAAATTTGGTGTTACGACACTGAATGGAGGTATTCGCTATCAATATGAGGCTTAATAAATCATGCGTCTGTACTGACCTTCGGAATGTGGTCGTGCCAGTATAACCTGTCGGGGTAGCGATTTTTTCATCCAAATCGTGTTTATTGACTATGTATTATTATAGTGCTGCTTTATTTATGTTAGTGCTCAGAGACCCGATATTTTTTATCCTCTCGTCGTGAAGAAGAAATGAATTAGTGCCTTGACTTCAATGCGTTTGGTAGTTTCATTGCTTTTCTCTATTTAAAACTAGGGCGATCTGTTGATTCTTAGTTGCCGAAGAACAATTACGTGTTTTAATTAAATGAGGATAAAGGGACATATTTTCGGACTGAGACATGAAATATAATTGTTAAAATGTAATAGGTTAGTTGATTTTCACTAGAAATGTACATCGCTTTCTTCCCAAAAAATAAATAATTCCTTAGTAACGGTTAATTAAATGTCAATATGATTGTATTTTATGAATAATCTTTCAGCAACATAAGTGCCATCGTTAATCGGTAAAATAAATGAAATGTTTACCGTAAACTATTAGTAAAGATATATCGATTTCATTTGGCACGCGGAAAGCCAGTGAGGTGAATATATTCATAGGGCCTCGCGTCGAGGAGCAGGTACCATTTTAACCAAGGAACTTCTCCCAACGCCCAGATGATCGCACCCAAATCAATCTCATCCAAGTCATGAGTCAGCAAAACCAAGAGCTTCCCCAAGGCCAATCAAGTTTAGGGGGAAGGGGAGAATTTTCGCAATGCGGGTCGGTTCGTGTCCACTGTATTTTGGAAAAAAAAATTGAGCTTCACCGATCGGCTTTCGAGCGTAGTATTAGAAGTTGGGTTACGATGACCTAGGCTGGAGATATGCGCGCTCAATGTTTTACAGACGCAAGGCATACGATTGGCAGCCTGGACGGCGTGGTCTCCGGGCTTTATGAGCTTTATGAGCCTGGATTGCTGATTAAGGAAAGCTTCAAATTATCGCAGAAGAAATCGCAATATGCTCTTAATGTCTCTCATATCCTTCCAGTAAGGTCACACGACGAACGAGCTAATCACGCAGTTTTCCACAGTTGGAAAAACGCTGCATGTGCAATATTCCTTGTATTGGGTAGAAATCTGCGTGGGGACCATTGGTTAAAAAATCCTCGCATCAAGAAAAATTCATTCCAGAGTGGGTGTTTACCGCTGAATCTGTGGCCATTGGGCTTATAAAATAATTGGGATCAAAACGCCGGAACTTAAAACTTGACAAACAAAGCGGTGTGTGTTCTTTTACTGGGATTATTTCCGAGAGATGTATCCCGGGGCATCTCGGCAATTATCGCGGAACGGTTTCACGATCGTTTGAAGACGTATTCCTCCACAGAATTTTCTCCTGCACAGACATAACCTTCCGCGGTAGACTGGATTCTACTCGTAAATTTGCATTGGATGGTGTACACATGCAGTTTGACGGTGCCTTTCGTCCATTGTTATGATAGCAGGCAGTCAATAGATTCGAATTGCCGTTTAACTAACTTGATAGCCATCGTAATATTTCACTATCAACGGTCGTAAGTATCGTCAGGCACGTCACCGATTTTGGAATCATGCCTCTTGGGGTAACTCTCTCGGTGATTTAAAATGCCATCGAATAGGACTCGGAAAAGTGTTGTGATTTGTAGCCAATATACCCACGTCGGTCGAGTGACACAAGATGACGTTATGAAGTGTGGAACGTCCTAATTATCCACTATTCAATGCACAAGAGCACACGTTTGACAGCGCCTACTGGGCGTTGCTTAGTCGATTAGTATGCGCCAGCGATCACGTGCAATCCATCCAGTTACTTTTAAATTTTGAATCTCCTCCTAGGGAAAGAACTGTAATGTATGTTTTTCTATACCTAAAAATACTGATCCTGATAGTTCACTACTTTTAAATTTTATCGTAAACGATGTACCGAAATTAAAGAAAATCCGCAACTTTCTCGCGCCTCTGCCGCCTGCACTCTCATTTTGAACCAAGTTGATCCACGAATCCGGCAGCACCCACTACGCGGCTTCGAGATTTCAAGAATGAGGGTTACCCCCCTCCCCCCCCAACCCGTTCACGAGTCGTCAAGGAGGCGGTTGTAATAAACGATCTAAGAGTAAGGTTATCGATATCCACGTGCATGTGTGCGAAACGGGCGCGGAGATCCTGAAAGCGAGTACAGGAAACGTCCTCCGGAGCCCCGTATCCCTAAACTGCGACTCAGTTCACAATCCTGCATAAAAAGCCGTGCGCGTAATTTAAAGCATTGAGAACCAAAGATGAGCGTTCTTGCGTATGTATTTTTTCACTGAAGGTCTCCGAAAAAGCCAAATGCGAAGTGTCGTAGCTTGCAACAAAATGATGTTTGACACCAATTGACATTGACGTGGTGAGAAATGCTTTGCTTGCGGTTCGGACACCGAAATCTCTTAACCTTGCGTAACAGCGTGACGTCCCACGTGACCCCTTAAGTCGCTTAATGGGAATCATTTCGATCGATTTCAAACCCCGGTCGTGGAATCGCAATCCAATGTGGGCCCACGCGGTCACCGGACAAACGAGGCGAGGCTACCTTTCACGTCTCCACGTGACCCCGCCCAAGGTGGGGGAGGCGGGGGGCCGCGCGCCGGAGTGGTCCAGCCGCCTTAAATCGCCTTCTCCGTCTCCATCCCTCTCTCT
>LYUA01000335.1:348212-363995 GCA_002093875.1 Calopteryx splendens
GTGAAGTTGGGAGATCAGTCGTCTTTCCGGAAGGTCAAGTCTGCTCTCACCTCCTAGTCACCTTAACCTTCCCACCTCAGTCGTGCCCTCTGATCCCTGCCCACCACCATCGGCGGAATGCCTAAATGCCTCCTCGTATTTAGACGCCAGGATTCATTCTGTAGAGTCCCGTGGCTTTGAGGCATCTCCAATCTGCCATTATTCTTCTCAGGATATTAATCCGTGCATTTCCAGACAACTTTCTTGAGAGACCTTATTTACATCAAGATTGAATTTGCGTGAAATTTACCAAATTAAAACCTAAGGAATTTGGTGGGTAGAGTATGTCAGCTATAGATCACGGTGGTGGAAATAATTAGTGTCGATTTTCAATTATGTGTTTGGTCAAATCTACTGTAAAAACTGCCTACCTACTAGGCGACCATGGCTGACTACATTCTTTCATCATCAAGATTTTAAATGAGGTTATAATCTTATTTTTTATTGGAGCTATTCCCAAAGTAATGATAGATGCAGGTTCATTTTTTTTAGTTTTTTAGTGACCTGAAAATCGATGTAAAAGTATTAGATCAAAAATGTAATAATTTTTTACGCATTTTATCCTTATCTCCAACAATTTTTTCTATTGAAAAATTACTGATTTCCATAAATATTATGGAATAAATCAAGTTCCATGCAACAAACTTTAAGGATATGTATAACGATGACTCAACTGAAATTCTAGTGCAGAGATGATGATATCCCTTCTGCATTTTGGTTTCAAAATAGATATTTTACCTGGTCCCATTTACTAGTATAGAAAACATAACTACCACCAAACATCCATTTCCCCTTATAAAAACGGTGTAATCGGGGGTTAACCCCTAAGATTTCACCTCAAAAGAATCAATTAATGCCCCATTATCTTGACAGAATTTTAATTTATTCAAACCGAGTTAAACAGTGAGTCAGACCAGCACAAATTTGTAAATGTATTCCAAATATGAAAATAATGATATGCAGACAAGCCTGGAAGTAAGAAAATATTTCATCAAAATATATATATATATATATATATGTGTGGATTTAACTTTTCTTGAAATGTGGGATATGCATGCTAGCAGCATGAGAAAAAAGATTAGAGTGAGAAATGAATAGACTGAGGGACTCTCCGAATCAGGTTATCTGTTGAGCCAGCTCCCAGTGTCAGGAGTGGGTCAGCAGTATCTATCTTGAATCTGAAATGTATCACTAATTGAAAACATTGTTTTTTGGGTAACAACCTATAAAAATATATGTATTAATAATGTTTCTCCGACTGTGCTGTTGGTGTCTTCAGGTTGCATTCCTAATGGTGTCAATTATAATACAACTTTTACTAGTAAATAATCCCTGCAAAAGCCTACATTCATAAAAAGCATCAATATGAGTTGGCTTAGGTATTGCGTAGGAAATGTTTAGGTAAGGCTAAGAATTTCCAAATCTAATCTCCATTGATAATTCTCTGCAATTGTTAACCATGGAGGGTGGGAATATTTTTTAGTATGTACTAAATGTTAAAAATATTACGCAACATAGAAAATTGTACTCATTTTAGTGAACTTTTAGGCTTCCTTCCTAGGCATTGGACTATCATTCTGGAGACTGTTAGAGAGGCTAGAGAATGTAAATAAATATGTTTATAAGGGGGAGGAACTTTTGTATTCCTCATTTCCTTTCTCCTATTATTCCCATATCCGCCACTCTCTCCTGTCCCTCTCATCTAACTGCCACGCGCATGCATCACATGCTGAAGTTGTGAGTGAATTTTTGACCGAGGTGACTGTAGCAATAAAAGAAAAATTCATTGTTATCTAATGACCTACCCTTCCTCCTCAGAAAAAACATTGCCATGGTTAAATACGTTGTACTTGTCCTATGTGTAACAAAGTTTCATGGTAACTCACAATCCCTTGTACTCCTCCTTACTTTGCCTGAAAATTTGATTTGATTGGTGCAGTTGTGTTTTTCAATTTATTGTGCTGACTAGATTTTTTCTTTCTTTGATTTAGCCTATTTGTTTCCAAAATTAGGTGTGACATTGATTTTGTTTAACTAATCTAGCATCTAACTTAGGATGAGAAATGTTAACTTGAAAACTCAGAGCCCATGTGTGCACTCTAAAAGTAGTATTGCTTTTAAACTTGGTCCACAGATCCTTTCATTGTCCTTAGGCATTACTTTCATTCCTCTATCATTCTGAACATCCCAATTATGTTGTCTTATTGTATGAATTTTCTCAGGTCCATCATTCTGATGCTAGTTAGAATAATTTTTGTTTTCCTATCATTTCAAGGTAAATCCATTTTTCCCTTGCCATGTATGAAGCTTATGTAGACTCCTTAAAATTTCTGCAGTGGCTATCTGAGTTTCATGCTATAACAATTTTGGATAGGATAAGGATAGGATGGATAAGGTTTGTATTGCAAATGCATGTGATGCAAGATGCTAAGTAAAAGGATATAATTAATTTTCAGATTAAAATTAAATTCTCTCAGCAATTATTTTCCATGCTGTTTTTCAAATGAAATAATTGGTCATGTTGGGACATAGAATTTTAGTTTACCTTTCAGATCTGAACTGATAGCCTTGGTATATTTTTACTCCTGTTTCGTCTTGGATGTGCAACTAGCAATCCCAGAAGTTCTGTTCCTTAGTAAAAATGAATTTTTCCAGCAGATGAGTAATATTTTTATTTTATCTGGCAACAATTATTATTATGGTAATGCAGTTTATTAAAAAAGCTCTTCATAGCGGGATCCATGGGTTCATATTATTTCTATAATTCCTAATTTGGTTCTTAACCCTTATCTTCATTTTTTATGAAATTTCCAACTCCAGTAGGTGGAGTCTTAAACTCCATATTGTTTCCCACTCTTTTAGCATTGCCCATTTATTTGACTTCTATCTCCCGTTTGTTATCTCTAATTTTTATTTTCTCAGTTCTACTTATTGAAGCTGTTTATTGAGATTCCCTTTTGAAGAAACTAGGACTTGTTATACAAGTATTCTGCCCCTCTGCTGTTTATGTATTAAGACTTGGAGAAGTTTGAGAATTTTTTGGCCTCTTTAAGTGAGGTGATTGAAAAAAAAGCTTCAATTTCATGTTGACATTCATTGGAATTTCAGATCGTAAATAAATAGTAATCAAATTTTAACTCCATATGCATGAATTAATGTCTCCGTTTTATTTTTCTGCAGGTCTCTGGACGGTCGTTTGCAAGTCTCACATCGTAAAGGCCTTCCTCACGTCATATACTGCCGCCTTTGGCGCTGGCCAGAGCTCCAGTCTCATCACGAACTTAGGGCTCTTGACACCTGTGAGTTTGCATACAACCTGAAGCGGGACGAGGTCTGCGTCAACCCTTACCATTACACAAGGGTAGAGACACCAGGTAGACTTTCCACTTTTATTTTAATTCAGTGTTGCAATATGCCCTTCTTTGAAACTGCACCTAAGTGCTAAAGAGTATTCTTGAGAGGATGTTTTCCCATGGAGTTGGAAAATTTTAGACACAAATAGTAAGTGGTAAATTATCAAGTCATTAAATTTATAAAGATTTTTTAATTTTTCTTTGAATACACTGATAAAAATACTTATGTAATTAATTAATATATTAATTTATTTAATATATTGGGAATTCTATTTTATCATGATGGTTCTTATGGGTTTTTTAAATTGGCCTCAGTGTTTATTGAAGAATTGTAAAGCTCCTCCATTCTGCTATTTCCTGAATATTTTTAATAGGTACTGGGATACAATTTCATTTGTTTCATAGTTCCTCCACTTTTTTTTAATTTTGCAAATACTAGTTCATAGTATTTGCTGTGAGTTTGCTCTAAATGTAAAATAATGGGAGGAGAAATATCCTATTGTTGATCCGGGGATCATACATACTTCAGCCAGCAAAGAAAAGAAAATAAATAGCTACCATTGACCTTTCAGTATATCTCAGACATAAGTAAAAGGCATGAAAATAACACAAAAATTAATAACTTCTATGAGATAAATGTACAAGGTTATTTATACAAGGTTTTTCATTTCTGGTGTAATGTGGAATCGATTCATCATTAATTTTAAATACAAATACTAGTTTATATCATGCAAAATTTATTTAACCACGACCCTGATTTTAATGATGATGCTTAATGTTGAAACCTGAATCATAATTAAATAAATATAAAATGGAATGGCATAGTGCTTTTGTTTGAAAGAGAACACTGGTACTAGTTCATGCAATCATTTGCTAGTAAAAATTATGGTATTGGTCCCAGTATTGATAATTTATTTCTCATTCTCAAAAGTTTATTAATCATTAAATATTCCAATTGGTATTATGGAGATATTGTTGGGAGAGAGAGAGCTGTTGACGGGCCCTATAAAGAAGTAGAGGGCTAATATCTACCAAGTTGGAGACAAGGTCATTAATAAATAAAAAAACAAACAGTGGAGGGCCCAATATAGAACCCTTGGGTGTACCACAAGTGACATTGAGTGCTTTTAATTCTACATGCAACCAATAGATCCCTGACCTCCATATCTTACAGACTGTAACCTATCATTAAGGCATTCTCCTTAATACCATAGCTTGGGAATGTCACTATCAACTTTTTGTGGTTTATGTTGTCGAAGGTATTTTTGAAGTCATAATATAGGTCTTTGATGCCAAGGATTAAAATCTAGAGAATGGCATATGTCATCAATTAACTGAAAATCTGCTGAAGTAGTAGATTTACCCTTTATAAATCCATGTTGGGAGTCATATAGTAGACTGTAGGTATCTAAAAACCCATTAAAGGTGTATTAAAGTTTTTTAAAAAACCTTTGTGAAAACTGATAATACTGATTTTGGATGACATTTCTCGGCATTAGTAGCGAATATCATCTTCAAAATGGGAACAACCTGTGCAAATTTATCAGGTGCTGAAAACACTATCCAGAAAAGATAAGTTAATAATTGCCGGTAGAGGTGTAGCAATATGATAAATAGAGACTTTAATCCTTTCCAGTTCAACCTTGAGCTCCACTCCACTCTTGCTCTGTTCAATGTCGAGCGTCACTTGACTTGTTTGAATCCTGTACCATTTGCTGAAATTTTTTAATGCAGATTCCATCTATCAGCTTCCATCAAAACTCTGTGCTCATGGCCCAGTAAATCAGTTTGTCTTTTGCTGTTAGTGTTTTTGACCAGACTACAAGGATTAGGAAAAAAATGTGGACGGGAGAGGGTTAAGAAGGTGCATGTTTGTCATCATAACCATTAGACTATTTGTTGGTTAATGTATTAACTGTTTTTATCACTTCTTGAGGATCAGTGGGGTAAATAAAATAAGTGGAAGTGTTAGCAGAGGCTAATAAGTTGGTCCCTAAATATGCTGAATTTGAGTTGGGAATCATGGGAGGTTCGAAAAACTGAGAATTGAACCTATTTGTTATTTTTAAATTATTCAAAAAGAGATTTAATTTAACGTTTTCCATGTGGGTGGGTAATAAGTAAATCTAATAATTTGAAGAGTTGAGGGCCACACAAGTGGGTTTACAATATGTAGACCAAGACTAGTAAATCACGAAAATGATTTCTCATTAGATGTAAAGATTGTCAATGTGTTATCTCTAAGTGATTAGTTCGTACAATCTTAAAGAAATACTTGAACTAATCAGCCTTGGTGCTTTTAAAACATTTCTGTTTATGGTTTTTAATGTTTAAATTAAACCCTTTAAATATTTTTTATTGGAACTGGAGATCTTGAGTAGTTAAATACTTATTTTTATGCCGAAAATGTAGGGAGATAAAATAATATTGAATTATATAATTCATAGTTTCCTGGATGGAATTTCACATCACCTCTACCTCTATTGTTTCATGTACTTAATGATGTTCCTTTCCAGGATTTTTACTTTTACTGTGATCAGCAGTTGGGTTTTATGGTTTATTATTGCAGCCCTGCCTCCAGTACTGGTGCCCAGAAACTTACCAGGGGATTCGCCCACAGAGTTCCCATCCCTTGACGACTTTTCGTCCTCAGTGCCCGAGAACACGAGTTTCCCAGGGGGTGGAGGTGGGGGAGGCGAGACGGTGGGAGGAGGAACGGGGGGTGGGGGGGGGCTCCCGCCGGTGGGGGTGGGCCTTGGGGGTGGCGGCATCGCGCTGGACTCCGGGCTCATCCCCACCACGGAGACCCCACCACCGGGATACATGTCGGAAGACGGGGACAACCAGGATCAGAATGACAACATGAGTAAGCACACTCCAGTGAATTCTGCTGGGCCAAAAAAAAAAATATCATTCACTGCCTCGGAAATTTAAAATGCAGTGCAGCTTTAAAGTGGTATGCAAAGGTAGCTACGTTAAATTGAGAATGAACATCTTTTATAGTAGACTCGTAAAAATATTTTATTTCTGTAGTTCTGTACCCAAAAGGGGGAGAGTTTTGCCATGATCCAGTGGAATGAATCTGCTCAACAGGGTAGTATTTAAAATTTGAAAATATTCCTGAAAAATCTAAGGTAAAAAATTTTTAAATTTTTTCTTAATTGTAAAACTATAACAAATGTTTTCCCCACATTTATGACTTCCCCCCTCATGCCCCACTTTGTTAAGTTTTGCTAATTTCTCCTTTAAGAATATGGCACTGCACTAAGACCCTCCATTTCTTCTCATTGAATGAACTAAAATACGATACGTTTGAGGCAGTATTACTTTTGCACGGCCCAACCCCCATTTCATGTTGTTATACTTCTCAAATACTTTGTTCATGCCTTATAGGTACTATACATATTCAAAGTTCTCACTACCAGTGCAGTAGGCCTGATTTGGAAGGAAGATCCCAATTTAGTAAAATGGGTAGAAGGGGTAGCTGTTTTATGCAAATATTTTTCAGGAAAACAATCCTCTGTGGTCAGTTTGGATGTATTGCTTGGTTTCATATTGGTTAGGGTAACTAGACATCTGGAGTTTATGGCAGTGTAGAGAACCCTTGACAGGAGAAGTAAAGAGCCATGTAACCCAACAAAGATACCATATGTGCCCAAATACAAGCTGATGTTATTTGTCTTAATTGTTAATAAAAAAATCACTCTTTTTCATATATTTCAGCCTCAGAAATATTTTTTTATTGCAATTAAATGAAATACCTATCAATTTTCAATGAATAGATAGTATAAATCACTCTACCAAATTTACAGGATTCATTTATTAAAATTTCATTAACTAAACATGTTTACCAATAATTTGATGATATTTCAAATGTCAACTGTTTTCATTTCATGACATTAATTAAGACTTTTTCTCCATCAAAGCAATTGCAAAAACTGCCGCTAATCAGATTGGGAAGAAGAAAGCGGTACATGAAATGTCTGTAGTTAATTTTATGACAGGTGATTGAAAAGTGATTTAAAACAAAACTGCATTTGAGAGAGTGGAGCACTTGCAAAGCAATTGTTTGTGCATTCTAGATAACTGACTTGGAGAGGTTATTCCTAGCAGAGGATTTCTTGAAGAACTGGAATAACAGTAATATGGAAAGAGTGGACAACACAAAGCATTGGCACTCATTATATTACTCTTGGAGGAGTGTTGTAAACTTGTTTTGAAGATTGAATAAGGCTGCTGGATTAAAATAAAGGTGGCCCTGGGGTACTATGGAGAATTCACCATGCTCCTTAGATATGAGCCCTTCTGAATTTGACTTGCTCCTGAAAAACAATAAACCTCTCCCTAAACAGAAGTTCCATTGACTGTTGGCTTGATGTGTTGTGAACTATAGGGCAGTCCATTGATATAGTAATGATAATTCATCAACTGACTGTACTGCAGACTCCCACAGGTTTGAGGGATTACAGTTATGATAGGGAAAGTTATGCATTCTAGGCTGCCCATGCATGTCCAGCCAGAATGCTTCAGTAAAAAATCTTTAAAAAATACAGTGAGACCAGTCTTGATGACCACCTTCCAAAATGACCAATTTTTACGAGTACGGGATGATATTCGCCCTTCATACACCTTCGCACTCCTTCATACAAAATGTTACTTCCATAGGTGACCAGACGAAATGTGTACCCCAAAAATGACCTTATGCTGGGTCTACACTGTGCATTGACCTGACTGGGCTGATTTTTCTGACTGAAGAAAATGAAAGACATGTTTACGAATTAGACGAAAGTTACTGAACCACTGCCTGAATTTCAATTTTGAAATAAAGTCTGTTCTGATTGGTCACTGCTATCATACAAGGTGGTCAGTCTGGCATGTTATCGCAGGAAAATAATAAAGATTCAGCAGTACTCTTTATTCAGATATACCATCGGGATCATCCCCGGTGAACTTATGATTGCATCATGAGGTCAACTCCTTAGTGCCATCTTTGAAATATTAGATCGTGGGAAGGTTCTGTCCAGGATGGAGCAAGGCAAGAAAGAAACTGCATATGAAAGCAAAAATTGAAATGTTACCAAAAATACTGCTGGATATGATTCATATTGAGGGGAAAGAAGTTCAAATATACAGGAGGAGCAATTTGTGGGAAAACAGAAGGTGCTCATGGCCCACATTCATTGCATTTCTTCTCTTGTTCAACAGTAATTGGCTACTATTTTATCATCTGCCCTGGTGATTTCTAGAAGGGGAGAGAGATAGCCATTGTTGGAAAAAAGCTGAGCATAGTCAATACAGAATTTTGGGAAGTTTTTTACCTTTCGCATTCACGTGCTTGGTTTTTCTGCAGTATTTGTACACATGTTAATGTTATTTAGTGCCAATCCTTTCCATTAAATCAAAGAGAAAAGTAGTAGTTTATGCCTTGAGAAAAAATAAGTGTAATAAAAGACAGTGAACATTGGTTGGTCACAATAACTTACCGAAAATTACAAGAGTGGGAAAAACAAATTTTGAATATTTTGAAACATTAGGATGAACTTCTCGGTAATTAGGAAAGTGAAAGAAGTGTCTTTGAAGAGGAGAAGAAAGGAAACTTAATAGATCTGACACTATGATAAAGACATTAACCAATTCCATTTCAACGACGACACATTTGTAGTCTGGCCTCATGGAAGGGGTAACCTTGACCAGTTCCCGTGGCTCATGAATGGACGACATCCCAACATTTTTTTCACAATGAAAGTGGAAGACAAAAGTCATCTTCCTTTCCTCGATATCTTGAATCACCAGAAGAGGGATGGAAGACTTGGGCATAGTGTCTACCGCAACCCAGCCCATACTGATCTTTACTTTAATGGTGGGAGCCACCATCACCCCTACTAGTGATGTGCTGTCATGACTTCATTGTTTCACCGAGTCAGGTCCATCGTGGATGAGAGGAGCTTGCCCCACGAGTTGAAATGCCTCAAGATGACCTTCCATCAGAACGGATACGGAGAATGCCAAAGTTCAATGGACCTCAAAAGAACCTTCAACCCAAGAGAGCCCCAGTCACAGGGGGAAAGGGAGAAACCGATTAGCATGTTTCCCCTATATCTCTTCAGTTTCCAGGAAAATTTCCATGATATCAGGGAGACACAACATCAACACCATCTATTTACCTCGCCAAAACTCAGAAATTAACTCGTTAGAGTCAAGGATTCGATTGGCCTCAAGACATCGGGAGTTTACTGAGTCCCCTGTGAGGCTTACATCGGGGAAACAGGATGTGTTATTGAGACAAGGCTGAAGGAGTACAAGCGGCATTTGCGACTGGAACAACTGGAAAAATCAGCCATTGCCGAACACTGCATCAGCAACGACCATTCCATCCTGTTTGACAAGGCCAAACTTTTGACCCGTACCCGAGGCTATTGGGATCGCTTAGTCAAAGAAGCCGTCAAAATTCGATAAGAGAATAATAATTTCAACCGGGATTCCAGCTACGGCCTCACCAATACTTGGAAACCCATTGTAAACAAAATATGCCAATCACGGACGCCAGCCTTCCATGCCAACCAATCACGTGGCAACTGACTTGGTGGAAATTATATATAAGGTGGCCATTCAACTGCCCTCAATATGATGCAGGAGTTGAGCATCGAAACATCGGCCATAATGGAGACTCCTGCCTGGTGGAAGACCCAAGAGGAATTTTTACTAATTAATTATTATTGTGCTATTTTCGAGATGTTTCCATCTTATCATTGTTATACTGCTAAAATTTAGTGCTTGTTCTTAATCTTGCACATGGTTTACATATGAAACGTTGGGAATAACCCACTACTTAGGTCTTTCCTTAAAATTGGTTTTGTTTAATTACATCAAATGGTCTGTGGTTTTCACTAGAAATTATCATATTTCTCAATTAACTCATTATGAAGATATTATTACATTCATACTCTTCCAGTTAAGGTTTCACCTTAGCTTAGTTTTGAATTCATAGACCATAAGAATGAAATTCATATGCATATTCACCCTGAGTTAACTATTATTAAAAAAATTATTTTGTCTCATAAATAGGTCTAACAAGAATTACACCCAGTCCCCCCATTGATGCTCAACCGGTGATGTATTGTGAGCCAGCATTCTGGTGCTCCATAAGCTACTATGAGCTTAACACACGGGTTGGAGAAACCTTCCATGCATCTCAACCGTCAATCACTGTTGATGGATTTACAGGTAAGCTGAATGTTTTTTACATGGAACACTGATTAATTAGTGGTGCTGAGCATCCAAACCAACCTATCCTGAGTGAAACAGCAGGGATCAAAGTAATTTTTTTTAAATGTGTAAGTTTGCAACATTTTAAATCAGCTCCCAAGGGGAAATGAATATAATTTATTCCCAAGCTTCAAGGAAGGTGGAAAACAAAACTTGAGCGAAAACTTGAATCATTTATATTTTAAATCATAATCTTGTGGTCATGTAAGAGACGCAAACCTCATCTTTGAGCAGCAAACATAATATTTTCATGGAAAATTATTTCACATCATCGATGATATTCTGGTATTCTGGCCTGATAATAGTGGGTAGAGCATTGGGCTACTGATCAGAGGGCCTGGGGTTAGATCTAATTGATGCCTAATTTTTTGGGTTGCAAATCTTCCTGAGAAAATGTAGCAGGCACAGGTAAAGGAACTAGCACCCCTACCCTGAGATTTGATTTTCAGACACAGTAGGGCATAGTAGGTGGTGAGCTCTATTCTCTCCTATCAAACCAACCTCCACATTGATTTATGTGTTTGGTGTCAATAACATAATGATATAAAATATGACTGAGGAATAGCTAAGTCACAGTTCTGTCCATTTTGAAATTACCGTGTGGTGTAAAAATTATGCAATGGGCTCATTATCAACTTTTCACATAAAAAACAACTACCACATTGGAAAGATAAAGAAGTGCACCTAGATGATATTCCCTTAGGCATTTTATCCACCCCACGTACAAATTGTTGTCCATCCAGCCTTTTCTTGTGACCTGACAAAGATTCCTGCTGGGTGGTTTTCTTCAGGAAGATTTTTTTCTTTCAACTACTGTTTATATTCACCACTCAGCTTCTGAGATGATGCATAAGGGATGTATGTCTATGCTGATGGTGCATTAGGCTTCTCTGAAATTTGTTAAAGGCCTCTTTAAATACTTGCACATCCCTAGTAAAGTTTTTAAACTGGATTCGCTCCATAAATTTTACCCAGGCATTTTTAGTCTGGAAAAAATACCAATTTTAATTATAATTTTATTTAAATGGCTGGATCAAACACTAAGGCAGGGTTGAGAGCAGTGTTTCTACTTCCATAGCCAGTCTCCCTTCAACCGAAAGCATTTTCACATCAAAGGTAACTGCTCTCAGTTTAACCCAATGTAGCATCATGAAACAACTCCACCAATGCTTTGTAATCTGTAGTGACTCCTTGAGCACTCTTCATTTGGTTTACAGAATGTACCAAGTTTTTCTGCCCCAGTAGAATTTCAACATCTGCACAAGGTCCACAGGTATAAAAAAGCAGTTGTAATATTTTGGATACCTCGCATTTGGTTGCAAGGGAAAATAAAACTGCAGACACTGCCAGGGAGAAAGCAGTGGACTCCAAAGACAGCCATAGTCAATGCTCTATTTAGTGATCATGCAAGGAAAAATATGTACCTCTTTCTGCAAAGAAATCAAAGAAAAGTGGGACATGGGCTTGGCAGTTTTCACACAGTCTACCTGCTTGCTTGCAGCAAAAGGGTTAAACTTCATCTGCTTCATTATCCATTAAATATGATCCTCTTCTTAATGGAAAATTTTGATATGATTTTCTTTGTTTAGCCCTCTTTTAAGCGTCCATTGATGACAATTATGGAGTTAAAAATTCATTTAATAACAGAGTGAACAAAAAATTCGACTTCTAGCTAAAATATGCATGAAAAAAATGTGTAATAAATTTGTGTGGAGTCCATCGATAATATTAAATATTTTCATTCAGAGTTACATTGTGCAGTAAAGAATTTGTTGTAGTTACTAATAAAAAACGTAATCCTGGTACACAGTTCAAATTTATTAATCCATATTCTAATATACTGAATTTCTTGTCTTTTTTTGATACAGATCCAAGTAATAGTGAACGCTTTTGTCTGGGCCTTCTCTCAAATGTTAATCGAAACACTGTAGTTGAACAGACAAGAAGGCATATTGGCAAAGGAGTGAGACTATATTATATTGGGGGAGAGGTATTTGCTGAATGTCTCTCTGATTCATCAATTTTTGTGCAGTCACCAAATTGTAATCAACGCTATGGTTGGCATCCAGCAACTGTGTGCAAAATACCACCTGGTGAGTAATATAATGCAGAAAGAAAACATAAGTACTATTTTTATAGACACATTCAATTCAAAATTTGTGACTTTGCAAAAACAATCTAGAAGGCCCAAACTTTGGTAGAAGGTGTGTTTTTAAATTGATGAATTTGTGCTTATGTGCAATTTTTTTTGGATGAAACAACACTGTGTGTGCGTTATACTGTGTATTTAATGCGAACTTGCAGAATATGTGACTTCCCTAGTGTGCTAACAAATTTCTCTTATAAAAGAGGGACACACTTATTTTAATGAAGTATTTCTACTTAAAATTACAAATTTTTACTTGATTAGAGAAATCTGATTTTAAGATTTCAGATATGTTCCATACTAATTTTCTTGCATTCCATTTTCCTAGACAATATCAGACTTTTCTACTTCTGTAATCACTTCATCTTGGTAAGTGAAAGGGGAAAATCAGGTGATGTAAGAAAACAGCATCGAAATAATGGAGACAATCGATGTATGCATATATGCTTAAATCTTCAAGACTTGTATGTATTAGATTACAACATTGAAGTTGCATCAAAAAGTTAATTTAAAAATGCTATAAAAATAGGTTATCTAATTCCATCACTTTGTTAGTCATTGGGCCAAAATGATAGTATTGTTTAATGAGTTCACAAATAAAAAGAACCAATTCACATGTTTTTCTGAAAGAAGGCTGTAATTCTGGCTGAAGTCTTTAAATCCAAAATTGAACTTCTGATTAAGTTCATGGATGTTATTTTTAGGTCATATTCACCATATTGACCAAAACTAGTGAGAATGTTTTCAAGGCTAAATGGAGAGGTAACTTGCTACATTTTTATTTTTTCATAAATGATTTTTAACATTTAATTTTAAATACTAAGATAAATACTGTCGGTAAAAATTGTGAATCCTAGTAAGCTTGGTAAAAGGTAAATTTGTGGTTAGAAAAAATCCAGCAAATGAAATAAATGAGCATTTAGAAACATTCATTTATAAACTTTCTTTGGCTAGCCAATGTGGAAAGGCATCACATGCTATTGAAATATCTATTCAAGTTAGAGATGTTTCAGGTACAAAATTTTGTTCGAAACTGAATCCAATTCTTTTTTTTCATCAGATCTCTAATCTAAATCCTCCTATTTTACATTTTATTTTGAATCACCATTCTTATTTTATCAATTGAATGCTTGTGTTGAATCCAAATACAATTTTATATTTTTTTAATAATATTGATTCCATTATTACCTCTTCTGTTTCCATTGCAAATATACATGTTAAGTAACCAAAAAAATAACATGATTATATTTCGGAATTACATTTTATTTATTTTCAATTGAATACTAATATTCTCTTATATTTCCTTTTTATTGACTGAATTTCATGAAATTTTTCACTGATTCACAAAATATTTTAACTAAGTATGTTAAATATGTGTGCCTAATTGTTGGCTAGCTCATGCTGTATATGTTGTGTGTTTTTAAGATGCTTCTTGGTCAGGTGGTTGTGGTGGATTCAGAAAATTTTGACAGATGGGGCACAATATATTTAAGAATGTATGACATGGATATTTGGCCGCCTTATATATAATTTCCACAAAGTCAGGGTGCCACTGTTTGTTTCATGACTCCTATTAATTTTCTTCATGAAAAATACAGAAGTAGACTGTACACACCTAACTATCAACAGACTCAGTAAAAAAAATAATGGCTGCATTAAGGTTAAAGGGTGTAGTGAATTCCGTATCACTAGTATTTGGGTGAGATGAAATGGGGGGACAAGCCGTGGTGCCCTCCCCCTGAATCCACTGAAGGTGAGAATATGGTAGAATAATAAATCATAGTAAAAGTCAAAGTGGACATGCAAGACGAAAAATGTCAGGCATGGAGATAATTAAACAATCAAGGGTGGTTTTAAATTACAAGCACATACACACACTAGATATAACTCTGGGAAAATCGTCATCCAATCGTCATAAAACATTATAATTGCTAATTGAAGGTGAGATATTATTCCCCGTAAAAGTCTTCAAATGTCAGTAGTAGATTTTATATTGTCTCAACTTTGATATTGTGAGGCTTTTATGCATAATTTTTAATATAAAGTTCCTGTAGTCTTAATACCATCCCATTTGTTATGATGATTTTTCTTTTCTGAAAATTACCCTTTCAGCCATTTCATGGCTTGAAAAAAATCATTTTTGTACTGTTACTGCAGCAAAATCCAGATTGCTGGCAGCAGCCTCCATTTACCTTGCATAGCAATCAACTAACAATAGTAACAGTTTGTTAAAAATTGGTGGTAATATAAAGAATCAGATGCAAATTTGTCTATGGCATTTTGTGTGTGCACCATGAATAAACAAGTATTTAGTGTGATCATATTGACCTTATGCCTCCAAAACATCTGATATTACACCTAAATTTCCTTGCTTCACCTATTATCTCTGTAATAAGCTAATATCATAGATGGTCTTTATTTAGCCACAGAATATTTATAATGATTAATTGGTGAAGTACTTACTTTTTGAATTTATGCAGTATGTCATCAAACCATCCATTATGTTAATTACTGTGGTTGGTCATGTTGTGAAGTTAAATCTGACTGATTTTCTGAGTTCCCCACTCTCCATTTGCTACATGAATTTGTACAGTCTGAGACGTATTTAGGTACATGTTTCTGATAATTCTCCTATACCTCCAGTCTACTCCTATTTTCTGCCATATGCGTTCATTAATTGTGCCCATATGTGTCCAAAAGTATTCTCAAAATCCACAATGCACTTAAATACATATTTTTATATTCTATAGTTCTCTCTATCAATTACCTTATACAGTGGTATGATATCACATCCATCCTTCCCCTTTATAAACCCAAACTGATCTCCCCCTAAGTACCGTATTTCTTCAAATATAGCCCCCCCCCTATTTCTGAAACCTCTTGTTTTGGAAAAAAATTTCACAGCCCTTACATTTAATATTCAACAGAGGTACCAGTTTTTCAATCAAAAGAGTAAAAACTTCAATAACTGCTATTACC
>LYUA01000335.1:381643-395059 GCA_002093875.1 Calopteryx splendens
GGCATGTTAGGTGGAATGAAGGGAGGCAGAAAGTATTCAGAAGTGAAGATAGGGTTTCTGTAGGGTGTGTTCACCAGAGACTTACCTTAACTGGTAGATTACCATTAATAATAATATTGTGCCATTGGGTCACATATACATACATGACATAGAACTCGTCAGAAATACAAGTAAAGCCACAAGAAAATGTAATTAGGAATTTTCCTTGCAGTGTTCAAAAAATTCATCAACAGAATATAATGGTATTCTTGGTAAGAAAAGTTTTAGTTTTTGTCTAAATACATCCAGAGAATTACAGTTTTTTATTGAATGTGGTAGACAATTGTGCAGTTTGACTCCATGGAGAATAGAAGAGGTTTTTAATATGTGATATTGAAAATACTATAATTGATATATAAACAAAAATTTTGGTTTTATGTGATTTTTAGTCACTTTATTAATGGTTGAAAGATGGTGAGGTTGTCACTGGAATGGGAAGGTGGAGAAAATCCACGACCAGTTAAAGTTCTCTCCAGGATCCTCCGAATGAGTATGCCTCCTAACAGTTCCATAGACAAGGGAACTAATTAATCTGGAGTATAGACAATATTTAAATTGTGATTAATATTTTGTCGCCCAACTAGTCAACATTTCTGATGGCTATGTAGATGGAATCCTCATGATGAACTTTTTGAGATAGCAATCTATAATTTTGTCTTTGCCTACATAAAAGCTGTTGGGATGCTTATGAAAATATTCCTTTAGTTTATAACTAATGCTTGAAAGTTATGAAAAAATCTTTTAAGGCTGAAAATGCCACTCTATGAAAGCTAAAATTTTCTTTCCTCATATTTCCAATTGTTGACTGAACAAATCTGTAGTGTAGTAATTTGTAACTCTTAAACTGAGAATTAATATGAAAACAAAGAGGGTAGGTAAACTACTGAATGGTTCTTGACTTTAATAAATGATTAACGTTCATTATTATACCAATTATTAATTGAGCCAAATGTAATTGAGAATCAACGATAAAATGTAAATAGCGGAAAAAAATAATTTACAATCAAAACCATAGAATATTGCTCGCACCCATGTGATGTCATTTAAGGACCAAGAAGCATCGCTGATAAGGTAGGAATAACTATGATGTGTCCCTCTTGACTGCGCTTGAAAAATTGAGGAAATCATTAAAAATTATCGGGTTCTTGCAGATACTCGATCAAGGTACGATAAGCCTTGATAAATATTAGATTAATAAAGCATGTGACTTTTCGAGTGTCTCTCGGCTCAAAGTTAATTATTATTTCGTCTTCAAATAAAACAGATTTTCCATGCTTTTCAGACTCCAACACATTATTTTCGGATGGAATCAATTTTCCACGCATCCGTTGCACAACTCCTTTGCTCTCGAACTCGAAGGATAAATTTCAAAGATAGTTTCGAGGTAAAGTATAGAGTAGTTATAAGGGGAGGTGACCAAAGCCCATGTCATTCGCGATGCAAAGTTGTCGTGGCATGACTTAACATACTTGATCCGCGGGTACGTAATGTTATGTAGTTCTGGAGATTAATAATCGCAGTGGGAATCACAATGCATAATAATAAACCCATTTGCAGCATGCACTACATGACAACGAACTGCCGACTTCCGCTGTCACACCAATAATTGCAAGGACCTGTTTCTTGCGCAAGAACTTCCATTGGTTTCATGTCATGAAGAAACTATTTTCTGATATGACGCATAAAGTTTTTGTCTATGGAACATTGAAATCTGGGGAGCCAAACCACAACTGGATTTCTGACATAACAAATGGGAAAGGGACGTTTTGTGGCAATGGAAAAACGGTGACGAAGTATCCACTGATAATTGGAACAAGATACAACATTCCATTCCTACTTTATAAGCCCGGTTTTGGTCACGTAAGTTACCTAAGTAGCTGTATGAAGACTATTCAATCCAGATAACTGTAATCTCACAGTGTAGATTGTGGCTAAGCGTAATCAATCTAAACCGACGAGAATGTGAGTAGGTAAATTCATCCAAAATGTTCTCTTGTGCTTAAAATTATTTCTTTCGCGAAAAATAATTCAATTACGGCTTGAAATTGCTGATCTTTTAAGTGTTTCACATTTAATTGCACAATCACCACCATTCAGTAATATCGTTATGCATCTATTCAATGCCCACATGCATAGCGTTCCTCATGAACCCCACGTTTTCAAATACCAATTTATACTTTTATGGAGTTCTTAAATGGTTTTCTCAATAAAATAATACAGACCTAAAATAATTATATGATAGGAGGTCGGTAATTTATGTTCACTGTACTTCATATTTTGTTTTCTATGATAATTCGATCAGATTTATATTAATAGAACGGTCGTGGATACTGGGCAGAGATTTTGGATTTTAACGATGGAGATTAATGTTTGCTTGGGAAAAATAAATTTCACATTTCCAGAAGTTTTAAGTTATTCCAGTCCGGTTTTGTAGGAGAGTTCTTTTTTAAGGTTCTTAAATCCGTCTGAAAACTTTAAATATACTTATTCAAAATGATAAAAAAATACAATACAACGGAGTGAATATAAATACACAAAATTTTGTCACCCTACTAATACTTCAGCAGCCATGTAATTTCTTACAGAATGTGTTTGGTGAAATTTATGAAGTAGACCATCCCATGCTAGAAAAACTCGATGAATTGGAAGACCATCCCCACTTCTATGAACGTCAAATAGATGATATTGAAGTTGTGACCAGTGACTCTTGTGGAGAAACTATTCAGTCATCTATCCAATGTTGGGTGTATTTCTTGAAAAAGTTTCGTACAGATTTACTAAGTCTGCCAATGCTTCAGTGCTACATGTCTAAAGGTGACCATGGATTACCCTATTGTGAAAGGTACCTCAGAGATCCTAATATTAAAATTAAGGAAGAGGTTTACGAAGCAAGTAATGGAATATCTGCTTAGGTTTTAATTTTGTAACAATGACCTATTTCTGTAAAAGGACCTGTTGAACTTATGAGTTACTGTCGCAGTTTCAGTGATGTAATGCATTAATAATATTTTCTAATAAGCAATAAATGTAATTTTATTGCAGTGGTTCATTTTGGTTGATCATGAACTATGTATAAGAATAATGTAAATTACTCTTCAATCAACTCATCCCATTTTTGTGATTCACTTATTTAAAATGACGGTTCCCAGCTAATGTTACTATCTCTTCTTGATTCATACATTATTTGATATAACTAAGTATGAAGAGATTAAAATATCATGTTTACAACCTGTTGTGCCAAAGGGTTTATTTTTTATAAATTGAAAATAGAACTGGGCTTTTCATCACAATAAAATCAAAGTAGTCAACCCGAAGAACGGTTTGGTAGGTGCGGGTAGAGCTCACCCAGTACTTATCCCAAAGACTAGTGGCTAGTGTCTTTCCCTGTACCACCTGTGATTTCCCAGGATGACCTGGNGATGACCTGGTACCCGAAAAATGGTACACAGCTTGGGTGAAGCTGACAGTGCCAAGAGGCATCACCGGGATTCGAACCCCGGGCCTCTGATCCGAAGGCCAGCGCTCTTAACTACTAAACTACCACAATCCATTTTATTACAATAAAGAAGTTGAAAAGGGTTGCAAGAAGAGAGAGAATTGAGAACTTGCAATACATTTCACAAGAATTTCCGCAAGACTCATGCTCCTCAACACAAAATCAGTGTGAAGTAATTTAACTACTTACATAATGCTAATTTGTTATTTTTCATGCGTACATATTATCAGGAATGAAATTTTAACCTATACCGAGCACATAATTGTACAAATCCACTGAGCAAAATTTTGGTGTAATATTGTTTCGCCTAATGTTAGGATACAGGTTTATTCTAGGACAAATTGTTTATTTTACTTTGAATTTCAAGTTCTAAGCTATCTTGAACTGAATATTCTGTATTCGCTCAAGACCATACAATGTTTTTATTTCCAAATGGCTCTTAATTAGTTTTCATCTGGGCCTGTTAACAGTACTGTCATTGCACATACACCCCAGATGATGTTGAGGAGCTAGTTCCCACCTCCTCATCCAACATTGCTAAAAATTTTCCACCTACCACAGGTATACACCCTGGAGCCGTAATTCAAAGGATTGCACTAGTATTTTCTTTCATAGTTTTGCAGTTTCATCATCACTGACTGATGAGACAAGCCACATCGCTCAGTAGTAGTAACTGCAGACTAATATAGTCACAGTTTGCACATTATAAGTGAAAATTATGAATGCTAGAAAATAATGTGGAAATTAAAACCAGTTTTTTTGACCCTAATCCATCTTGAATTTTGTTCCTGGAACAATACATTTAAATCAGAAAACAAATTATACTATTAGCTCTCCAATGATTCAGATTAATTTTGCATTACTCCCAGATTGAATGTGGCATTATTAAAGGTTTGATGCTTTTACTTACTTTCAAGTTCAGCGGAGAGGACACTTCTGCAAACAGTATTAAAATGAAAGTCAAGTGTAAATGCTTTCAGGAATATTTAAGATTACGTACCCCTTTTAAACGTTCCATATGAAATTATAGTTTCATATTTCATCTACAAAACTCAATATGCAAAATGACCAAGTTATTGGTTAACTGTATCTTGTTTCAGCTAATTACCAAACATTTATAAGGATAAAATAATTTTACCCATAATCAACAGTGATTACTTCTAACTAGTTTTTTTGGGCTAACACATGGCTTGGGCATGTTGCCTCAAAAAAAAAAAATACTGACCCACCATTACATATTTTGAAACTACATAAATTGTTTTTGAAGCGTGGGAGTTCAGTAGTTGAGTGCTATGCATTTAACGGAAGGGTCCAGGTTCAATTCCAGGTGACACCTCTGGGCACCTTCAGCTTCACCCAAGCCATGTGATTTTTCGGGTTAGGTCATCCTGGGAAACTACAGGCAGTGGAAAGGAACTGCCCCCATACCCTAACATGTGAACTTCACACACGCTGTTGGGCTTAGCATTGGGTGAGCTCTACCCTCATCCATCAAACAGACCTTCGGGTTGATTACTGTGGTATAATTTGTTTTGAGGGCCTTAACCATTTAATCAAGGGACATGGTAGTCCAGTATATAAGAGAGCTGTGCTACTAACTGGAGGGCCAGGGTTTGATACCGAGTGACGCCTCTGGGCACCCTCAGCTTCACCCAAGTTGTGTTGCAATCTTTTGGGCACCAGGACATCCTGGGAAATCACATAGGGTACAGGAAAAGGAACTGGCACCCCTAATCTGATGTGTGAATGTCACATGCCATTGGACTTAGTAGCACATGCCCAATACTAGGAATGCTGCAACAAATTGAATGGCAATAGCTTAGTAAAAGTACAGGCACACAAAAATTCCATTCCCTCTCAAATTTCAGGCTCCTTAAGCAATTGTTTTTGGTATGTACTTAAGATATGAATTTCCTTACATTTCACTCATATCAGAAGTTTGCATAATATAGCTATAAACAAGGTTCAGATTCTAACTGCTAATGCACAAGGATTTTTACAAATCAAATTCTTAGGGTATAATCCAAACTACATCAATATCTGGGTAACTTTTCCTGTACAAAGGATAAAATTCTTGCATACATATTTCACACACTTAGTAAATCAAACTTAAAAATGATAATCCTGTTCTCTTCTCAATTTGTTCAACCAAGGAGGATGCGCTCTCCATTCTATTGTAGGCTAAAATCATACCAAACTAATGGAAAGTGAAATTTTTTCAGGCCTCCACATAGAGGAAAATAAAAAAAACATTAGAGGTCAGTAAAAACTACTTTTGCTTTAGCAGGATAAAAATTCAGTGAAATTAGGAAAGGTTTTATTTTGACTTAAATTTCTACTAACAATTAGTGCAATAATATAGATGTGCAAAGTTTAGATTTGACTGGATTTATACCACTATAGTTAATTCTACAGCAGCTGAATGACTAGTGCTGAAATGAGTGTTAACGGCACATTCCTTAAACTTGTACGTCATTCCAGGCCTCATATTTACGTTCTTTAGATTCTAAGACTAGTTTTAGACTTCCATTCGAACCTGGTATAGCATTAGCTGTAGTGTCTTCAGTTCACTTCTGACCAAAACAACTAGAGTAAGTATGGGTGGGGTGTACTGCTGGCGATTATATGAACAATTCAGTATTCTCACTATTGGGAATTTATCTCTTGAACATTTTGTCTTACTGCCTACTAAGGCACATTTTATAAAATCCAAGAAAAGAATCGCACACTATTCTACAATCCAAGCACACAAACATTCTACTTATCATTAAATTCTCATTTGGACAGTGGCTAAGACCTGCAAAAGATTCTGAACAGAAGGCACATCTTATGCACACTATATGAGGAAAACTACTGTGGTCCATGTAAAAATTTAATCTGCCCTTTCAATTTTTCCTTAAGGTTGAAGTAATCCCAATGAGAAAATAATGATAAATTTCCCACTTATCCTCACGTCCTGAATATACCCTTGGGGTTTACTTAGCAATCAAGAGGTGAATAGAATTAATCTGTTATACTTATCCCAAGGGAAGACTTGAGTGTTCCACTTGACTAACATAAGAATTAATGATTTCATCAGGAATGGTATGCTTTACCTGTTGATTAATCATTAAATACCTCATCAATTTAATGCTATAAATTCAAGGTAACATGTCGACCTCTAAACACAGTTTGTATAGAGGTGAAGGGACAATTGCAGTTGCTTGCTAATAAGATGTTTTGGATCACCCAATGAAGTAGACAATTTACGCCTCATTAATTATATTAAACAAATTACAGATAACATTTTATGGGATATTTACCTCAATGAAACCAATATTTTTTTCACAGTAATAATGAAGCCACACCTGATGACCTTTGAGGACTTAGCCTTTAAACAGCCACCAAGGAGCTATGCAAATCTGTAAGTTATATAGTACTGACAATTATACAAAGTGAATTTTGATTTCATTTATTTAAATACCTCGTCACTTCTATATTACTCCTTTTAATTATAAATAGAAAATTCCTATCAACCATAGCACAATTAGCTTATGCACCTTGGCAGCAATCCAAATTATTCTGCCTAAGCATCCCTTACCTTGAAAAATATATGGCCTCTTCAGCTTTTACGCCAAATCAAAAACAAAGGAGAGTACATTTGGAACAACAAACCATTACCTACAATGCTCAATAACTGAGCAGCATTGAGTCAATTGATTCAAAAAAATTGCAACAGTGCAAAAATCAAGACACTGCTGCCTCCACACTTTAATCTGATTGTTATTCAAGTCCTGGGATGGCACACAGGATAAAAAGAACTCCCCTCCTAGATCCATTTCTGGGGCATCTATAAGCAATGAAAGGAGAAACATCTTTGAGGGCCTATAATAATATGCTCATAACAAGGACTTCCAGTGATTGATTGAAAAATAAATTGAAGCATATTCATTGTACACACGCGCGCACACACACTCCTTTCAAAATTAAAATAGACTGCATGTAGTCCAGCACTTTCTCCCTTTTATATGCTCCCTCTACCAGCATTATAAACAAAATTAATCAGATAACTTTAATAACCACTCTTCAAAATATTGATTACTATCACTCGGTATCATTTCCGTGACAATTTGAAGCGATTTGATGTGACTTCAAATTTTTAAGACTAATAATTTCAATCCTATTTCCACAACAGCCATACGAGGGGACTTCTTAGATGATGCACAATGGCTATGGTCATTTAGCAAAAGAAGCATGCCTGTTACACCAATGCTAGCTTCAATGGTAACCACAAACTCCTCAGGTTGCAAGTTTACAATGCATTCACCGGCCACAAGTGTTGGTGGAACCTCCAAGATCATCTCCTCTCCCTGGTGGGACACTGGTACTCCTGCAGTGCTGCACTTCCTTCCCTTTCCCAGTTCACAGAGCCGGCCCACATCACCCACAACCTCCTCCCTGACTTGCCCATCCGATGAATCAGACTCCCTCATAAGGCCACAGTGCACAAACTGCTGCCGTCATCAGCTCTGGTCTAGTGCTCCATACTTATTACCAAGAGGTAGACGTGAACCATTACCACGACCCAGGTCAGAGGAAATACCCATTCCAGGGCCACGGCTGGAGTGGGACTTGCTGTTTCGCACCTCTTCAAACCCTCGTTCGTTTTCACGTCGGCTGAAAAAATAAGAGGATTTAACACTCTTTGTGTGCTTTGAAATCTCTCTTCTAATGATTTCAGTAACCAAGTGAAGGACTAACAATAAAAATGGACCATTATTTTGGTATACATTGGACACACCAAGTTTCACCTGTAAGTCAGGTGCAACATGATATGAACATTGGATTCATCCTCCTCAACTAATTTGGAGACCAACGAATTATTGTTGTTCCTTCAAACACATTTTCCAAGTGAAGCAATGATTATAACACTTAGTGTCAAAGTACAGGTAGTGAAATTAATAAAAAGTTTTGGGTGAAAAGTTAACCAAGTTAGACATTGAAATGAGTATTTTCATAATATTATTCCAGGGTTGATGAACAATCCAATCCAATGTCAGCGATAAACTTATCTTTTAATTGCAGTTTTCAGGAGCATAACCCACAAAGGGACCCAGAGTCCACTCAAGGGTTAGTAATTTATGAATGAAAAATAAATATAATGTAGTCTAGCACTTTCTCCCTTTTATATGTAAGCTTAATCAACTCATACTTCTAACAATGAAAGTACAAATGAAAAATGTGAATTATATTATGTACATACTGTGGAAGAGAAGAGATATAGAATCTACCAAGTACAATACCACCTTTGAGTGGTAACGCTATTAATTATAGCATATCTCTCCCGTAAACAGGCCTAAATCTAATTTCCAACAACAATGCATTATACACCACAATATTACCCAATGATTTCATGCAATGTGATCACTATTATAAATCTTACAAACTATTGCACAATAATAAGCCTTAACTATTGGATGCACTTTGCTTAAACTTTAGCAATAATATGGCTGAAAGGAGAATACAATAATTTTTCCAGCAAGAAATTAGTAACCTAGCAAGCAATATTATTTTGTTACAGGATATCTCTGGAAATCTTTGCTGCCCACACAAATGTACCGGGAGGGATACCATTAGCATGTAATCCTTCAAAAGAGATTTAAAAATTAAACCCCCACACTCCCAAAAAGATAACCTTCAAAGGAGTATTTTTTTTAGAATACTATCTCAAGGTAGGATTTAGATGGGCAATTAACCCTTTACCTCCCATGCCCTTGAATCAACCTGCTATAAGTAGTTACCGCCTGTCCTTGGTCTGCTTCAAAGAAAGATTTAAGAAAAAATGCAATTTGCCAAGAAACTTATAGGTCACACTGAGGAGTAAAAACTTTCTCTAGATTACCCTTCTTTAATTCCACAAAACTAGAACTAATTTTATCATATAATGCAGGTACAATAAGGAAAGAACTTTTCACCAGTTTATATAGTATGAACCAACCTTTTACCCCACGCTCCTGCAGGTTCAGCAGTCTTTGACGCTGATAACGTTGGAAAATATTCCTCACTACTTATATCTGGAGCTGTTTTAGTTTTAGCTCTCATCCTCATGGGAGCCAATGGTTGCTGTGAATGTGAATGACGAAGATGAGGCGCTCTGTAAGTGCTACCTCCAATTTCCCCAGGACCAGCTGGTTTGTCATCTTTTTTATCTTCGTTTCCTGGTAATAAAAAATAATTTAAAATTAAGAATAGGAAGGAACAAATTCAAAATTAAGACCATTTGCTTTCCATGACAATGATTTAAAAAAATAGCCTATAAGATGATGATTAATTCCCTTGTTGAAAAAATTGCTGGCAGAAAATACCGCACAGTTCGAAGTTATACGAAATAATGTTCCAACCGCTCAGATAATAAATTGCCAATTGAAATAATCACAACGTCGTATAAAATAAAAATAATTTTACCCTTATCTTCTTCCTTCTCTTCTTCCACTACTTCTTCGGCTTTTTCTGGTTGCGGCATTTTCCAGGGACCAGCGGGAACCTTCTTACGCATAACCTTCTCCCCAGCCTCATTCTCGTGCTCCTCTTCTTCCTCATCATCATCTCCTTCTTCCTCTGGGTCACTGAGTTGAAGATTTTGAATTTTCAATCCAGAGTAATCCTTTTTTTCTTCCTCAAATTCCTTCCACTCATCATCCTCTGGCTGAAAGCAAGGAAGGTTTTTCATTAACACGCCCCTTTAGTATCACCTTAGACACATTAATTACTTTAAAATACATGATCGTGGTTTGGTGAGAGTCTCATAAAATTTACATTACGACTGTTTAATCCTAACTACAGTACACAGCTGTTAATCATTAGGCACTATGGCAGCAGACTTCATTTTAACCAATATGGCGGTTATTAATCATGTAGCTTAAAAGCAAAAATAAAAAGCTCCTTACTTGCTGCTGTTGTACAGGTTCATCACTTTCTTGTCCAGTTGTCGATACGGGTATAGATAGCTTCTCCTTTTCTTTCTTGACATCCTTAGTTTTCTTCCCCGTTTCTTCCAACTTCTTAGCGATTTCGTCGGCAGTGGTAAATTTTTTCCCTTTAGCTTTCCGTTTATCCTTCTTTGCAAAGAAATCATCTAGATCTGCCATAGTTAAGCTTTCTATGTAATAACAAAGTTGGCTCGACGAATGATCAAGTTACAGACAAAAAATTATTAGATGTATGACTTAGAGACCACCACATGGGTACGGTTCTACTATCACTTTAATGTCACATCCGGCACATTTATTGAGAGGCTTTTAAAAGGCTTTTACAGAATAAACTTCTGCTTATATTTTAATTTATTAATTTAAAAACGTAAATCTGAACTGAATGGCACTTCTGGGAGCTCTTAATATTTTCAGTTATATACTTGATTAGGCGTAACTAGCTAGCGGTAAAATAATGATAAAATTCATTTGTGAATTTTAAGGTCACTTAGCATGTACTATGTTGTTATAAATGGGAAAAAGGAACCATTTTCAGAATATTAGGTTAGTTTAAACTTCAATTAATCTCAAATTTATATACTTCTTATAAATAATATTGTTTTGCCCGAATGGCTATCGTTCAGAATAGGTCAAAATGTAGCAACGTCACATTTAGTGAAATCACTTGATTGCTCTTGGAGATAATCCAGTAATTGGTTTTAAAATTTTACACCTTTAAACTATATGCAATGCTGAATTGGGCGACAATGGTTGTACAGATGACTCTAATTTGATTTCCGGCGTTACATCAAATTTGTAAATTTTTGTTGAAAACGTAAATAAATAGGCTGTGACGTGGGGATACGGTGCCAGCTCTTGTGTGTGTTCACCAGCTCCGTTTTAACAGTAAATAACGGATGTTACTTTTGCGTTGACGTTCTGTTCATGTCTTCGAGTAATTATCCGTGGAAATAATATTGAACTACGATGGGTGTGCGCAGATTATTGTCTGAACAGAAAAACTTAGAATCTACTTAGGGTTGAAGGTTCTGCTATACATACTTTATTTTCACTCTACGCGGTAAGGCCTTGATTGTGATGCTGATATCCGTGGGGAATGTTTTAAGCTTCTATGTGTACATTTTACTTTAAAATGGGATCACGGATTATAACTACTGCGTTAAAGTAGATGTGACCGATAGAACCAGTAGAACTAAAAGTCAAATTCAGAAGTATGGTAAGGTTACGCATTTTGTATCCCTCCATTCCATTTACTATTTTCATTTGGATAAGGCGAAAATAACTATGTTATATTGAATAATTCAATTCTCATGTTGTGGGTTTAAAGCTATTAATTTAAAACAATCGTGACCACACCCATTGTATAGATTTTTAGAAACTGTGAAGAATTAATTCCAAGGTTTCCTTTACTACCTCGTGCTCTCCAGTAGCGTTTTACTCTATAATGCAAAAGTTAACACCTCAAAAATGTTATTTCAACGAAAGATTGCTGATATTATGACCAGAATATCTTAAAAACTTGTGTTACAGCTCAGTAACCGATGTGCATTTTTTTATGTAAAAAGTTTGAAGTTTCATCCCATGTGTAGATATTGTCTTTAAGTTCATTAGACATTAATCAATTCTTATCTGTGTTAAAATACATTTGGTTATATTTTATTATTTCAGTAAAATATTTACACTGGATTGATATATGAGACAAAAACTACACCAGTGAAAGTTTAAAGCAGATGTTAAAAGCATTTATCGAAAATTGGACATAAAATCATCATGATTGCTGATATCAATTGTGGTGGAGAAGCCTCCTTTTTCTTCTAGTACACTTTAAGAAATTCTATTTCTATACTGAAATGAAAGTCAGATGTGCCTATAAATTAATGCTTTATTTGATATTTACTTTCTGTAAGCAGGTGGTGTTTAAAGTTAATCCTGAAGTGTCAGCAGTTAACTATCATTCTAATCAGTAATTGTATAAAAATATAACAACTTGAATTTTAGCCATTATAGTATAAAATTGTACTTATTAAGCATTTATTGAACCACATCATGTGTAGAATTCTTCTTTAGAAGCACGTAGAAGCCCAATTCCATTGATAAATGTTTCCTATACCAGTGATTGCTTGCATTCAATTAAAAACTGCCCTACTTCCTGTCTTTTACTTCTGGTCCTTCTGGTTTGGCTCATATAAGATGTTTGAATGATTCAGACTAAAAATTGAGTATACACTATGTATTTGTAGGAGCCTATTTGCTGATATGCACTCTGCTGTGAACAGTCGATTTTGAACGTTTTACATTGATTCGTTCAAGCAGATGCAAAAATATTTGTCCTGAAGTCATTCAACTCTGTTAGAATGATCTTTTTACCACGATCAATTCTTCCTCACTTTACTCCTTTTCGTTAGATATAAGCTGTTGAAGCTAAAGGAATAATCCAACTGCAAGGGGGTTGACTCCAGCAAAGATTGTTTAGAATAATGGATATGGATATTGTGACATTTTTATGTTTTTAGTGTCATATCAACCTTAAGCTGAAGTCTTTTGATAGATCTATATTGGTGAATTCATTTTTGTCTCTGCTTGGTTCCATTCAAGACTTCAAAAATAGCTTATAAAGCTGTAAATAGTGCCATGTAAAAATGCAGATGGATTTTTTCCTTTCCTTCAGCTTTCTTGACTCTTTGCTCTCCACTATGTATGATCTTTCATCTGATAGGGACTTGAAATAAATCCAGTCTTCTAGCAAAAGAGCAACAGGTGGACAGCAAACTGGATGAATCATCCTTAGTGCAATATGCATGAACAAAGTTGAGGATTAGGTTAACTCAGCCTTTCAGAAGCTTCACCGACCTCGTTGGCGGTGGGGTAACATCCTCGCCTGCCAATCCTATGGTCGTGGGTTCGAATCCCGCC
>LYUA01000335.1:448054-458074 GCA_002093875.1 Calopteryx splendens
CCTCTCCCTCGCTTACCCAACATTCTACCCTCTTATCACACTCTTCAACATTCCATCGCCACTCAGGAATGATTGAAATCACCTAGGGCGTTGGGTGGCTGTGGTTATTGAAGCCGTTTTGTGTCGACGGGAAACGAGGGAAGCAAACAGGAATTACGCTCCCTTTCGGGGTTGGCAAAGTACACAGAGGTCATAATCCAGGAAACCCACAGTCGTATGGCGACTTCATCCATATTGTCCTCTCGGTGTATTTTTCCTCCGTTACATCCATGCATTATGTTGTGAACACTCTTTTATTTCTCCAGACTCCTCATATATTCTTTGTCCTTTGAGATTCTTTGAAAACATTCACCGAGACACCACCTCGATCTAATCCTACCTCTCATACCCCCATGCACTCTTATCTTTGTGGCGGTTCAATCTCTTGGCATGACCATACCAAATTAGCGCAGTTTCTTGGCACTCTTGTACAACGGTGCACCCAATCCTCATTTTGCATAACCCATTCACGAAGTCTCGTGCCAGGGAGCTCATTTTTCATTTTCCGCAAAAAACGAACGTTTTGGTTGGCACTCCAAATACAGGCCGTTTCCATCGGTATTGAAGATTTGCTCTGGGAGCAGATATTTTTATTATTCTGTCATGTGATCCCATCTCTCCTATTTTTTACCGCAACACACTCCTCTCGCACGCGCCGCATTTAGTCGAAATTTTACGTTTGTCAACGGCATCCCCCATGTTTTCATTTCATACCTCAGGTAGCACGCTTTTATGGACCGCTTTTTTTAAATCGTCTCTGGACGAACCCAAAAGAAAATGCAATTGAAGGAGGATTGTTCCCTTAATGAGAAACGACCCTGAAATCTTAAAATAAAACCTAAAATTTTAAAAATCTGGAGATTTGGGGGCGTGAAATCCTACTCACGCAGTCGCTCATCTGCATCATAATCCGTCATGTTTCTGCAGCGAAACAAAATGAAAAAAATAATGCTCCAGAGAGATTTCATAAGCATTGGGCAAGCTTGAGGTCGTTGACTCTCGTTCTGTTTCGGGCTCTCCCTCAACGACGGGCACGACGCGACGGTTGAAAGCATTTTGGGGGAAAATAATTCTTCGGTGCTCAACTTTCCTCTGCCTACAGCCCACTCTCGCTTTCACCTTTCCACCTCCCCTCGAATTCAGTGAAACTTCGCGTTGGCCTCTTTCGAAGCCTTCGCATTCTCTCCATCAATCCATGCGAGAAACAATACGGGTTTCGAGTGCTCTCATTATGCACCCAATGAATATTTATTTCAGCTGCATAACCGAGACCTTTCTGGCGCTATTGTAATCCGTCATTAGTTCGAGTGTTCTTTCCATTTCTTTGTCGCTCTCATTCGGCGGTGTTGTTTTCGAATTTTTGTGCATGTGCAAAGAAAGGGGACATTAACTCTTTTCGGTGCAGATAACCCCAGCTGTCGAGGCGCCCAATAAACTTAAATCAACCGCTACTTCTCTTTTTTTTAATATATAGGATTTCTGTGGCTGAACCACAAAATTCAGCGGAAGGGTGAGAATGACCCTTATGCGTGTGGTTGTTTTTCTCTGACTTAAAATGTTAAAGATTGCACCACCAGGGAGGGGGAGTGCAGTTGGCCAATAATCATCACAGATTGTTAATCCGAAGATTGGTTTCCAGTAGCTCTCTCTATGTGCCCACGGTAATCAACCCGAAAGTTGGTTTGGCAGATGACATTAGAGATCATAAGGTGGGCAATATGGTTGGGATATTAGAAGGATAATCGCATTAGGTAAGGAAGCTTTCACGAGTAGGAAAGAATTGATGACAAGGATGTAAAGAAAAGACTGGCGAAGGCGCTGGTATGGAGTGCAGTTTGGTATGGCTCGGAAACTTAGTCGTTGAGGCAAGATGAAAAGCGTAGGTTGAAGGTTTTTTTGAGATGTGGGTATGGTGGAGAAGGATGGAAAAGGTTGAATGAACGGAAAGAAAAACTAACGAAGAATTTTTTGGATTGGTAGGAGAGGCGAGAAGGCAGGAGAAGTGGATGCAGGGCAAGTTGAGTGGTGATGGGTTGTAGAAGAATGTGATAAAGGGTAGAATGTTGGGTAATCGAGGGAGAAGGAGGAAAAGATTAGGCATGTTGGATGTAATGAAGGGAGGCGGAAAGTATCCAGCAATGAAGAAAGGGTTACTTTAGGGGTGTGATCATCAGAAACCTATCTTAACTGGTAGATTACCTTTAACAATAATTAGAGTTAATTTCGTATTTACCTTTAGCAATAATTAGAGTTCATTTCGTATTAAGTCCTGCGCCGTGTATAATTCACACACAAAGGTCAAAGGGGAGTCAGTTCATTTTCCTGTAACCTCTGCAGTTTCCCGGGAAGATGTGGGAGGTAATGACAGTTTGGGTGAAGCTGGGGGTGTCCACAGACCTACCCGGATTTGAAACCAGACAGATTAATATAATCAGTTATTAATCACACTCACAGTAAGAGTAACTTAAGGATTTTAAAATACCTTATAACGGATACCCTCTGTTCTCGAGGTTTTCGGACACCTGTTGGTGAGTATTTTTGATCTTGCACTAGTGACGTGGTCTTTTTACTGCAATTTGTATGTAGAATCCTCCAATGTTTTCCGTTGCTATCTGAAAAACCATCTTAATGGATGGATTCATTCGCGAGAGATTAAATCTTCCGACAGTTGAGCGTCTTAAGCTTGTTATTGAAGACGGAGACTTTTTTCGATATCGTTTTGTGAAGTCGTTTATCTTGAGTCAACACTCGCGTCTATAATCTGATAATTGCTCTCGCAAACGGACTCCTAAAAACACCGAGGTTTTTTATTTTGCTGGTATTTTTTACCTTTATAATTAATAAATAATCTGCTTTGGAAAATCTCGCAACAGAATAACGCTTGGTACGACATATCGTTGTTGGTAATCCACGAGGAGTAGTGAGGAATTTTGCTCTAGGGTAAGACTTTTTAGGTAGCAGCGATCGGGAGAAGATTAAATTTAGTCCACAGTTTGATGCCCCACCAGAGCGATGGAGTACTTGTACTTGAAGCGGTCCCCACAGGGTATGTAATGCTGGGATGTGAATATCCAGGTATTTGAGCCGGGGGCCCTCGGGGTTGGAAGTCGGTACAGTAGGTGACGCAGTACTCTCCATTGGCAACCGCAACAATCTCATCGCCATGGAAATTTCCGTTAAACTAAATTGGCAAGATGACCCTCTTGGTTTCTGTTGATATGCTCAAATTTGAACGGTCTTCAGTGTTTGTTTCTTCTGGGGCGAAAATATTCTTCGGCCGGTGGGTATTTTAAAAAGAATTCCTAGTAATTTTTCGATTCGATCTGAAATCCAGAGGCACGCGAATGAATCGATGTCCGCTTGCACGACATAGTAAGTAGATGTAGATGAAGTACTTTGGAGTGAGGATTTATTTACTTTCACTCGTGTGAGCACCATGACATATTTTCTAGTTGGTCGCGTCAGACCAATTGCTGTTATGCAGCTAATGCTACTTCCCCGTTCGCGGTACATGGGCACGAATATGCGAGATCCCGCCGGTCTCCTTTCCAAGCCATGTGGTGAGTTACATAATTAACATTTTTAATTTTTTAAATATATTTCGTTGGGTCCCTAGGTATGCATTAATTCCGTCTGCCCGAGTGCCTTCACGTCCCTGGGGCTAGTTACGTAACTACGACGATGTCAACTTTTTTTTTCAATTATCTTTACTCCAGTTTTCATTTTGCCATCACCAGTATGACACTCGCAGGAAACAACTCGACATCCACCAATTGGAGTGAAAAAATGCCATTATACCTAAACGGTCCTCATAATGCAGCATCAATAATTTATGAAAAATTGCCTGATATTATATATTTCTAGATCTAGATCTTTCATCATCTTGGGGCCTTTAAACAAAGACTCATAAACGTACCTACTACAAAAATTCTTCTACAACCTAAACGATTACTTCGATGGGAGAATTCATTTGTAGGTTTTTCCTTTGTTGATCCTTTGTGCTTAGTGAGTATTCATGTATAGTTTTATTTGATTATTTGTTCATTTTTATGATGATTGCATATATTCTTGGACTAATACCATGTCCTTACCATTGGCCTACGGAGTGAAAATATATTATTTTTATTATTATTTCACTCTTCCGTAATCTACGTGAATCCGTCGTGAACACTGAGTGCTATTCCATAACGTGAGTTTTGTGTTACGTCTTTAATTATAAGCGCTCCTTTGGGTAGGAAAAGGATTTAATGGTGGAAAAACAATGCAGTGGTATACCGCTAACATAGCTATGACCGCTAACATTTTCTTGTTTCAACTTTAGTGTTTCCGTTCCATGGGAATGCATTATTGTTACTTTCACCTCAGTCCAAAATTAATCATTTATGCATTAAGACTATTGCGACATAACAATGGTAAACACCAGGAACATATGAAGGAATGTGGGACGCAACATTAAACGTGGCGCTAACTGCTGCGGGAGCCAAAATGTTTTCAAAAATAACTTTCCATCCGTAAATTCGAGATAATTAAAAAAACCTCTCTACCTCAAGCATCCGCGGAAAAAATATTTGGATGCTGCCCCTATTTAGAAGGCCCTCTGCCAGATGGTACAATATTTAAAGATCAGTCAGATCATTTGCGATTAATACTAGTTTAAATCAACACATAGTTTCACATACCTCGTTGTATTTGCCTTTCCTCGAGCGTTACAGTGATTACTTAATGCATCAGTAGTGCTCAGGTTAAACGGTGTGCAGAATGTTTACTGACCTTATCTTTTATGCATCCTTTGTTATCATTTTTTTTCTTCTGAAAATGCGTCGATTTCGAAGAACTTGAAGATTTAATTTATGAGCATGGCATTGTCTTCGGGAGCGGCAGACCGGGAATGTTATTTTGTTATCGGGTACAGTGAAATATTTCCTTTTTTCATCTCCCGTGAAACATTATCGTCATATTTTGCAACGCTGAATGAGACAAGGGTGGCCTTTAGGTGTCCCGCTCCCGTCGTTGCTCCTCCCAGTGTATCATAAATCGTCCATGTGTTCCAGATGTGCGTCCCAATTCCCTCAAATACGTTCGCCAGCTGTTGAGAAAAAAACCGCGGAGTCGCCTCCCGAGCTAATTCTGATGAGCCTCGTGTGAGTTCTCTTTCTCTCTTGAATATCTCCCCCCCCCCCCTGGGAACAGCGAGTTCGAGTCACGAGCTCATCGAAATCTGTTATTCGAATCTCAATGGAAGGGTTTGCGTTTTGCAGGGCGTCTTTTTTCCCGTTGACGCTTGGGAACGATGCTCATTTATTACTTACTCCTCGTCGACGGATGTGCCCTCAACGGAATTCCGCCCGTGCCTTCCGACGATCTTTTAATTTACCCTCTCCGCGGAGAGGGTAAATTAAAAGCGCCTTGCCCTACACACAACCTCCAAACGATCTCCCCATTTCTCTAGCTTGACCTTCGCTCGACCTCTTTGCCTATCCCTTTCATGCCCTCTTGTGCACCTGTTGCCTCCCGCTCTTTTTTGTTCATTTTTCATGGTGATACCCTACGCCCCCCACGCGGCATCGATCCGCCGCCGCCCTACCCGTCTGCCTGCTAGGTACAGATACCGTGAAGGCCGTGGTATTTCGTATTATGGAGGAGGGAGCTGTCCCAACGGCTGAGGTCATTCCGGTCCACAGAACAAAATCGATACGAATCTGAACGCGGCGATATAAAGTGGTATTAACTTGGGCGGCGATCAAAACTCTCTAACTATCAGTGACCAATTTCATATCCTTCTTCTCTCTGTGACTTGCGTTCGCCGGTGTCGTAAGTGGTAGGTCACGAGCAAACAGGTCATTTTCCGACCATTTTTCCTTGGCGATCGCGCACATAGTAGCATTTGGTGACGTGCCAACCTTACAACCCCGGAGTGGGCGCTGTTGCTTTTTTTGAGACTCTCCCGGGGGAACTGACTGATTGACCACGCCAAAAACGTGGAAAACCGCGGGGGTTTCGTCGGCATTCCGCACCTTCCAGGTTCTGCTTCGCGATGCGCCACTGTCACCACACCTACGCATGGATTATTTTTCTCACGTAATTCCGGAGCTTGGCTCTCGGACTGTATTAGGTACTGTCCCTGGGAACCCCGGCAGTCAAGCAGTTTAGTGTCCGCCAAACGATCGGGACTTCATATCGCGATGGCGATGATATGAATTAAATGGTCGCGCGATTATCTAAACATAAGCGAGGTGATTTTAATGATACAAAAAGCGCAATCCGGATCGCCGTTAGTAGATTGTTATTAATATCACACCGTTCTGGTGTCCGATATTTTTTGTGTGTGTGATTTGATGCTTTTCGTGCACCAATTTTCATAATGTGCACAAGATGGATTAAGTGGAGAGAAAATAACAATCACAGAAAAGATGGAAGGAAGTATAAAATTAAATTGCAAATAAATTTTCGGTCGGTCACCCCTTCTTCCTGGCAACCACCATTTACGGAACGACGATGTCGCTGTTTCCCAGAATTGGGAATGACCGCCTGAAAATTTGCAGCGTAATTTTGTTTCTTCCATATTTTCTGTATGCATGTATGCTTCATCCTCTCTCCTCAAGTCATCCTGTGTATTGTCAAGCAGCCAGCAGTCAAGCAGCTTCCATTAACACAATATCCATTCAATAAATTCATTTTGGCTGATAATTGTATATTTAGGATGATTAGCATTAGAGAGAATTAATTATACCACCACAATGGAAATGATAAGATGATGCTCGTCCATTTGGATGGTTGAATGATAAATATGGAGTAAAATTGCATCTCTTTGGATTAGGCTTGGCCAGCCAGTGCTGTATTGAGCAGGGACTGGTCCTAGGATAAAAGACCTGGGCACTGGTACCTTGATGCCAGTGCCTAGGGCAAACGACCTTGGTGTTTCTCATTGTCAGTACCAGTTTCCAATAGCAGTTTCAATCCCTGCTGTTTATTGCCAGTATGAGAGGTATCAGGGTTTGGTGCATAGGGCAAGAGAACTACACTTGGTACTGGTACTAAGTGTGTAGTTCTCTTGCCTATGAGTCCTGGTATCAGTTACCTGGGGCAAGGATCCTAGATATTTCTGGGAAGTGAGAAACCAGTATTTCAAAAAAGGCAAAAATGATGCATTTAGGCAAGAAATCAATTGAGTGAAGGAAGCCTGTTGGACAGCACTGCAATGATGCTGAGACATTTCAGAACCAGAAATGTACCTTCCTCAGTAATCAAACTGGGGGTATATTCAGTACAGGTTTGAAATTGTTGAGTCTCGACAATGGCAAAACTTTGGCACTATGACCTCGGTGAATACCAATGTTTGTGTACTTGGGGAATTGGGGATTAGCAAGGGTGTAACATCAAAAACCTGTGGCAGTGACAAGGAGTGACATTTTCGCAACCTCACTGAATAGTCCCCATGAAGGTTGGTTTTTGAATGGGATTTGACCCCAGAACCCTCTGGCCAATAGCTAAACACTCAACCCACTAGGGTGCTATGACTCTAGAAAAATACAAGGAAGTAAAGGAATGGTCAGTGGGCAAAAAAACGTAAAGCAATGCCAACCATAGGAAGTAAGAAAGAAAATTTGTTAACTGAAGCAAAGAGGAAAATTGGTGAGAACCATATGAAATGTGTATAAGATGTGTATGCTCAGAAATAGAGAATACATCATGGGTTGTGATAACATAGATGCAAGAATGCTAAAACAGTGAGTTAGAAAATATAGTACAGAAAATGAAGGAAAAAAGTAAGTTAGAATATGGAGAAAAAAAAGTTCACTCTGGAGAGGGGGTGAGTGGGGGAATGGAGGTATTTGGGAAATTGGAAGGGGTGGGGGTAAGGGGCTGGGGACTGTGAGGGCTGGCCTAGGCTGTCCTCCCTAGTGAGTATATGCAAACCGACTTTCTGTATAGATGCACCTGAAAATGTTGACTATGCAATGAAACCTGTCATTTGAAATAAATCTCTCTGAAATTTACTGTTTTTTTCTCCATCATCATGAAGTTTCACAAGGTAAAGCCTGAAATTATTAAATTCATTAAGTTTGAATAGTTAATATCTCTACAGAATCTTCACTTTGATTTTTCTGCATTCGATGCCAGTTGAACTCACATACCATGATATTAAAGGTTAAGTGGAGTCCATCAATTACATTTTCCTCCCTCTAAGTACCACTCAATTTTCAGTTTTCACTTCTTCCATATTAGTGGGTATGTCTGTATTTACCTTTTGTCTTCCTTTTAATATTAAAATTACATTCCTTAGATCATAATCTATTTTCTTCACAGATTCCTGCATGCCTTTTTGGAACTCTGCTATAAGTATGTTGTTTTTCATGAAACAGGTTATTGTTTATTTGCTATGATTAGTTTTATTCATTATTTTTAATTTTCTTATATTATCTGTAATCGATAATTATGCATTGAACAATTCATTTGCATTAAGTAATTTATAACAAATAATAAGAACACAACTTTGAGCTTGTGGTTACTTACCTCAATTTTAAAGGAAAAAAGTTAGTGTTCATGGAAATGTAACAATCCCTTCAACTGAGCCAAAATCCTTTCATTCCTATACACTCAACATGTTTAAAGGTGAAGAACAGGGGTTGTTCCAAAGGGTATATAAACTACATGCAAATATCTTGGTTCCAATACTTAGGGTACAAATCCTAGATTCTGAACCTCAAGAGTCTAGAACCACCAGTATCTATAACAAGAATCCTAGGCATTTCTGGGTACCTAACTAAGTATTGTTACCAATCCCTGCCATTTATTGGCAAAATAAATGGTTTCAACTTTGGTATATTGGGCAAGAAGGCTAGGTACTGGTCCCTGGGAACAGATCCTCGGTAATGGTGCTGAGAGCAAGAATTCTAGGTATTTCTTGATACGACACACTAACCCCTAGTTTAGAATAATATAATGTTTGTTCTTGGTCAAAAATATGTGAAATATTTTGCTTTTTAATTTCAGGGCGCAATGCATCAGAAAGAAGATCATTCACGTTTTTGCGGAAAGAACTCCCAGTAAGATTAGCAAATATAATGAAGGAAATTCATCTGCTTCCCGAAAACTTGCTGCAGATGCCTTCAGTCGCCTTGGTGAACGACTGGTATATGCAGAGTTTTAGTGAGATACTTCAATTTGAAAAGGGCAATAGTGAAGATGACAAGACTTTGGAAAGGTATTTTGATTTTTATTTATCTGGTAGGTTTTATAAATCTACTGGTGTTTTTATGCTGCTTAGGTACAGTGGTATTGCTTAAGTTTCCAAGGTTAGCTTGATTGGTTGTAAATAATGTTGATTATTTGGTCCAATGGCTATTATAGGTACCTATTTTCCAACTCTTGGCCGGTAGACTTTATCGAGGGAGTAGCCAATGAAATGCTTTTCTCCTTCCTCCTCCTTTGTTAGATCTGGGAAAGTTTCAAGTGGTCTAATGGCATTGTTAAATCTTTCAAACTCATTTTGTTACTCACAAGGGGTTGTGTCAGCAAGAACACAATGCAAATTGCTCACCGTAAATTTGGCAGAGCAGTCGAAAGGAGACCGAAGTGAATCTTGTGGCAGTCTGAGAGGGACTTCCCCCCCCTCCCTTCCAATGCACTCCTTGCTATTCTTCTGTGATTGGTTTGAAAATTGAAAGTTTCACCAGCACAGTGGTGGTCAACCCCCATGAGTTGGGAAAAAGACTATATCATGTACTTTGTTTTAAATTCTGACAGTTAGGCTGCTGTTTTATGTATCACATTTCCTATGCTCTCAAGGCATCGTCCACCATAAGATCTACTCTTTATGAAGTCAAGGATTTGAAGTAAGATATATTTTGGAAATATAGAAATGTAATACCCTTGTTTTGGTTGGGTGCAAATAAGGAGAACATTCAAAATAATATATTCTTTCATATTAAGAGAAACACAGAAACTTTGCAATTTTCCACTTAATAAACTTTAATACGA
>LYUA01000335.1:474062-488054 GCA_002093875.1 Calopteryx splendens
TGAGCTCTACCCTCACCTACCAAACAGACCTTCGGGTTGATTATTGTGATTTTTAAAATTATTATTAATGATAATCTACCGGTTCAGGTAGGTTTCTGATGGTCACACCCCTACAGCAACCTTTCCTTCATTTCTGCATCCCTTCATTCCATATAACATTCTTAATCTTTTCCTCCCTCTCCCTCTCTTACCCAGCATTCTACCCTCTATCATTGTCTTCAACAATCCATCACCACTCTGCATGCCCTGCATCCACTTCTTGGTTTCTTTGGATTTCTCCCAATAGCCTTCTCTCATCGCCTACCATTCCTAAAACTTCTTCATTAGTTTTCCTTTCTGTCCATTTCACCTTTTCCATCCTTCTTAATACCCACATTGCAAAAGCTTCCAGCATACACTTTTCATCTTGCCGCAATGACCAAGTTTCCAAGCCATACAAAACTACACTCCATGTCAACTTCTTCACCGGTCTTCTTTTTACATCATTGCCTAAGGTCCTTGTCGTCAATTCTCTCCTCTTCGTAAAGCGTCCTTACCTAATGCAACTCTTTTTCTGATACCCCTACTGCATTGCCCACCTTCGTCCAAAACACTACCTAAAAAGCTAAAATGTTCTACCAGCTCATGTTTATGCCCTCCCACTTTAATGTTTATCTTTGATTTCTTATGTTTCAAGAACCTCATTACCTTCATTTTCTTCTCATAAGTTAGGTGTATGCTAGATGCCAACATGCTGTGAAGTGAGATAATTCTGTCATAACTGATTTAATCTCCAAAATTATCATCTATAGGTTATGGATATGGACTCCCCATCTCTCGTCTCTATGCCAGGTATTTCCATGGAGATTTGATCCTTACATCTTGTGAGGGATATGGTACTGATGCTGTCATATACATGAAGGTAAGATTTGGTGTGGGGAGTATATTTAATAGTGCAAATTAAGGAACAGAGGGTTAATCTCAATATAAAAATAATTTTAACATGCTTGAAGCAGTTTAAGACACAGAACCCAGTTATCACTTACATCATCATTTCCATAGTGGAGGAGACAATATGAGTCTCTTCTCAGGCAGACCAAGGATTTTATCCTATTCAAATTTCCCACTATGAAACTGATGAAACTTCAGTTAAAATTACTGCTTAAGGGAAAGATAACGGGAAAGAAATGCTGACACAGTGGGTATAAGAGGTGAAAGACAGGCACACAAGTGGCCTGAGTACAAACAAAACAAGAAGAATACGTTTCATGACATACCTTTATTCCTAGTTAACTGTTAATGATTGAGAAGGCCATTACTTTGAGGAAGAACTCTATATTGAAAAGAAATAATAAATACACTTTGCTTACCCACTGTACAAGTTCAAAGCACAATTTATAGGAGGAGTAGATTGTTGTTCAATTGTATATTGCTCAAGTGGCTGAGGTTATATTGAATGTCTAACCTATGCACTGAGTTCCCAGTTGAATTGTATTCTTTCCTGAGACAGGTATGGAAGCTGTGACCTTTAGGTTGTCCTTCCAGAAGTACATAAGTAGGTTGACTACCATGGACAACTACCTAAATATGTAGTAGTATTTAACCCTTTTGCACCTAGTCGGCTATAGCCGACGTGAATTTTCCTATGCAAACGAACGAATGTCGGCTCTGGCCGACGTGAGGGAAGGGTAGTGACCGCCGCGGAAGCAATCATCCCAGGTATGCAAGGACCCCTTGAGACCCAGCTTAGCGAGAGCCCAGATCCTTTCCTCGGCAACTGAGCTTGACCCTCCACCTCATTAGTAGCCTTCCTTGTTGCATGAATCTGCGGTTAATTTATTGTATTTGCAATGTTTTTTTAAGCAATTATTTGTTGCATACTCCAAATTTTAAATCTAGAAATGCATTATTTGTTTTATGGTGAGCCTTAGCAAATTTCATAGGAAATTCTAGTGTTAGTACTTACGGAGTTTTTGTGAGGAACTCTAAACAGTTTGTGTATACATATATTTCATACGTATGTACTTTGCCAATGCCAGCCCAAAGCCCGGATGAAAAAGGATGGGGAATAAGATTTTGCAGTTATACATAAGCAGAGAAATTATTGAAAAGTCAATATTGCAGTAATAATAGATAAGCAATAAATTTCTCAGTATTAACGCTAGAATATCGTTTAAAAATTTCAAACGTGCAGATAAACACTAGGAATTCATTTTATAGTTTACATTTTTGGAGTATACAACAATGGATTATTTAAATAAAACCACTGCTAATGCAATACATTTACAGCGTCATCTTGCTGAGAGAGGCACTGCTAAGGGTTGGGGGTTCTAGCCGAGCGGGCCGTGGAAGGGCATGTTGTCCCACTGAGTTGGGTTCCAAAACGGGCAAAAAGCATACCTGCATGATTTGTCACCACTAAAGAGCTCCATACAGAGGAGTACAGGAAATTCATATAAAAGAAATATGGTTCATAGTTATTGAAAGTACAAGATAAAATAAAGTATTAAATTATAATTATTTTGTCTTTCACTTGTCAATTATTTTATAATTTTTTTGTTGACTCATAGTGTAAAACATACATTTTAAATACCTAATCAAAAACTCAAATTTACTAAGCTGACAGTAAACTTACAGAATCTTGTACTACAAGGAAATTTAATTTCCTGTGCTTTTCAGGCACTGTCCAATGAAGCAAATGAATTACTGCCAGTATTTAACAAGGCTTCTAGTCGTCATTACCGGACAACAATCCCTACTGGAGACTGGAGTAACCAAACTGCTGGAGGCCTCCATGGAAGGCAGATGTCTGTACCATCTAACTCTGGCCACAGTAAACGACCCCTCCACCAGCAACCTCTGGGAACTTCTTCCAACCCTGTATCACCTAAAAAGAAAGCCCCCACTCAAATATCACATCAAGTGGGAATGTGATATTCGGATGAAGATGTCTTGAATTCACCCTTTTTGCCAGAAAAGTCACAGTGACTTACAATGAGAATCAAGCCATCAATGGGTTTTGAAGTTTGGAGGGCACATAATTGCATTTCCTGGTAAATTAAATTTGCCACAAGAACTAGAATTGAGGATGAAGGATTTTTTTACCAGTTAGAGCCATGCATGAAGTCAGTGTTTTCTTGATTTATATCAAGAAGAAATACTTCATTGATATTTTATAATGCAATGATTAAAGAAAAAATATCAGTCCATGGTGTGCACATTTATTTTAATCAGATTCCCATAAAGTAATTGCAAAATTGACATGAATCACTAAGTGTAAGTCATAATGGATGTGTGAATGTTATTTATAATTTTTATCATTATATTTTGTGATCAAATATCAAGTCATTTTAACTTTTGTCCTTCTTGTAAAGAGATGGTGATTCTTACAGTTGGAAGATTGTGCAGATAGTGTGGGAATATAAAAAAAATTAGTTTTTAATTTGGTGTAAGAATCTGTGAATGTGATTTTTGAAACGATGTAATGTTTTATTATAAAAACAAGGAAAGTAGCTGTACATGTGTAAATAGTATCTTGATTGAATGTTGTGTGTTTGTGTATTGGTAGTTGAGGAATATACTGTTATCCAAAGATTTGTTTCAAAATTGTCCATCATGGTCTTGTAGCTTACCTAGAGGTCCTGGAGCTACTTGGCTCATAACAGATTCTGTAAGTAATTGCATTTTTGAAGTGAGCAGTTAAGATTTTGGTCTTTTAGATGTTCCTTTTTAGATTGTTTTTTTTTTGTATTGGAAATACGAAGTATGAATATCACTCAGCAGTAGTGATGGTTCCATCCAGTGATAAATGACATAAATTAACTTTGTTATCCATTGTTCAATATTGTTGCTGCAGTGAACTAATAAAAAAATTATAATTTACAATAATTCTCACCAAAATCTCTCTCAATCACCTTCTCATATTGTGAATTACAGTATAAACTGATCCTTTCAAAGCTGTCTGACCATACTCAAAGGGTACCCAAAATATTTTTTTTAATATGAACAATGCTTGCAGTCCCCAATAGGTTACCATTCTCCAACATGTGGATACAAGCTGAATTATGTAGTTTTATATTATATTTATGCCTCTATTTATTGATTTTATGTTAATAGTTTTCCCTTTGGAAGCTGATCAAAAAATAAAGATGAAAACATTTTGGCAATATGAAGAAAATCAAACCAGATCTATGTAAACAGAAGGATTGTGGAGGAGGCAGGAAAGAAGCCAATAGAATGGGCTGATTACAAGCCGAATGAGTACTGTACAGAGAGATGATAAGAGATTATGAAACCTCTATTTTATGAAGTTAAAGGGACTAAAATATCTACTTAGTTAGTCAATGAGCTGGTAAATTGGAGGTTATCTTTCAAGTGATCAAATATCAGTAGTTTTAATCATCAGTGGAATAACATGCACTTAATAGTAAAAAATATAAGGTAATATATTAATGAAAAAGTTACACAGGTATGTATGCAATGAATCACAAACAAAATATATATGGCATAATTAAATCTATATGTCAAAAATATTGGCTTACCAGCATTGCTTTTGTCATTAGTAAAATTGATAAATAATATCTTCAGTTACATAGTACTACTTTAGAATTATTAAAAATTCCATTCCAAGGGAGCACTAAACCTTTGCTTGAAAAAATAGGCATTATGGATATCATAGTTTGTATATTTAATTTAAAAAAACTTTGTAAATGAACTACTATATGAGCCAAGATACTGTGTGAACGAGCTCCAGGAGCTTTGCCTTTTAATTTCGTCTCCCAATATTGAGATCTGATTCAAGCTACTAATTGCCAATTTAGCATCCAGAGTGGACATGGAACTCCTGCAGCTGTTATTAGATAGGACCAGGAACAAAATATCTGCAACATCGCATTTGGCACAGTGTCCAAAGATTATGTAACCACTTGTGATGTTTAATCCCAGAGCTATTTCCACTTGCTGGCTCATGCATTCCTAATCAATATACCATACCTTGAAACATCAGAGAGAAACAATTGATTGAGGAAAGTGTGTGGACTTGAATCTGGAAGATTTTTTGGAAGTGAGTTGTAAGAAGTTTCTTTGAATTCTCCCATTGATTTCAATTTCACAGAGAAAGATTCTTCTAAGTTGAAGCAGCAGGTAAAAAATACACATGCAGAATTAGGACAACAAATGATAATCCTGAAGGCATGTGGTCCTTTCAGCCAACAGCACAAAACTGAATGTGGAAAAAGAGGAATTGCAGTGCCTAATTTTGGTGGGGAACACAATGTGAGCTTCCTATCCCAACCCCAAACAATATGATGAAGTTTAGTGCTAATTGATAATTTCTATCACATTCTTACGTACAGAGTATATCAGCATCACTCATTAAAATTACCCACAATGCAAAAAGATTATCTAAAAGTTTAGTAGTGAACACTAAAGTGCACAGAAAATAATTGTATGCTCATTAATTAATTATACAGAACTATTTTACCCCTGATGGTTAGCAACAATTCTGTTTCCTCAAAAGAGAAACTTTTAGCCCTTGACTAACCCCTATGTCATTTTTACTACAATTGTGCTTTAAACAGTGTTTTCATGGTAACATTATTCAATTGATGGGTTAGCGCATGCAAACTTTCCTGCAAGTCCTGCAATTTTGGATCACCCTACTCGGACATGGAGGTCGTATTCATTCTTAAAACCTTAGTGAAGGTAATTTTAATTCAATGCAAGAAATTTGAAGCATGAATTGTTATAGTTTAATACATCTAATGATAAATATTGCACAAAGGGTCAGAACTTTGCCTTAAGAGCCAAATCAGTGCAGTTGAACAAACTGAAAAGTACATCCTTCGAGCATATGAAGCAGCAGATCAATTATGACGTAAATTTTTCAATACCATGAGTTCATGAAGTAAATTATTTATTTTTCCAAGATTTCATTTCATATGTAAACATTATATTATGTTTATTATTGTTAATATCATTCAAAAGCATTATTATTGTCAATATCATTCATTTAAGCAGTATTCTGGTTAGTTTTATAAAGGAGGAATCAAAATCTCCAGCCCAGTATACATTTTGAATATCTGCCTTCTATGTGGGTATGCATCTGACATTGATGACATCTTCCATTGTTAGGACAGCATTAAAAACATATAAAAAATGTTGCAAATTTATGCATTTCATTTTTAAAATTGCTAATGAAATGTTAGTTAAGGTATATAAAGGAATCTTAAAATAAAATCAGGAGGTTTCACAAACTAAGCATATTGTGACTATATATACATCAAATTAGCTGCCAGCTAAGGACAAGGATGTATAAAGAAAATATGACATGAATATGAAATAATTAAATTTTTATTTTCTCAAAAGTTGTAGATACCAACATGATTAATGCCATTATATATGTCCATCATTAAAAAATGTTATAACAGAATGGTAAAACTGGTCATGTATCTATCAAGGGATAACATTCAGTGCAAGCTACTCAACTGCTGAAGAATATGTTTAAATGCATTAAGCACACATTTTTTATTCCTTACAATAACATAATTCATGACTATACTTTATAAATAACCATGTGCTATGAATAACCATTCAACATTTCCATGATATTAAAGAAACAGTTCAAACAATCATAAAAAATGCATATGTCTCAACATTAAAAATATTAACCTTTTACCAAATTTCAATGGAACTATGCATTGGTTTAATCATAAGTTATCCACAAACTAGTTAAGAATGACTAGTACCAGCCAATATAGAGTAATGCTTAGTCTTAAAATCCCATACCTATATTATGCAATTGAGTATCTATAGCTATTATAAGGTACAAAGACTCAATCTTCCAAGGAATGTACTGTCATACATCAAACTGACTAACTAAAGAGCTGTAAAAAAGAAAAAAAAATAGCATACAAAGCTTTCACTTTTTTAGATTTGAGCTTTAATGTCAGACATTTACGAACAAGCTTACCAAATATATTGTCAACTATAAAAGAACAATTGAGTCATATTTAGCACATTATATTTAAGTGGAATTGAAATAGGTAGTAACATGGCTTCATAAATCATGCACAAATGTTTACAAGATGAATAAACCTCTATAATATTTTCTGGAATTGAGTACAGGGCCTTAAAATAGTTATAACACATTGATTAATGGTGTTAAGTTTTACTTTTGTATAATGTTGTGGAAATTGGATTGAATTAAGGCATAACTTTGCTCTAACTCACAATGAAAACAGGCATGTCAGCCTCATAATGATTTCATAATTTTACAGTCACTTTGGTTACAAATAACTTCATTTTGCACAACCCATTCAAAATATACTTTTATCATGAGGTTCTCTCGGTCATAGCAATCCCAGAAACAAGATTTATGGACTGCAGACATCAACATGTAGGTATGTAATTGAAAAATGGATATTGGTAGTTCTATAATAACAGTTTATGGTATCAAATTTGTAATGTCCGTATAGCAATGTAGGACTCCGAGCTTTCGTCACATCTGGTCATTCAAAAAATGACAATAGCAAATTTATTAATAAACCTATTCATGAGATGTAAAAATAATAAAAACAATGACTCAATGTTATTTTGAGGGACTAAAGATGCATTACAAAAACCCAGGCTTTGTACATTGAAAAAAAAACTAACTTGTTAAATTCTTTCCATGAGTGTAAATTATATCAAATACACACAGCCTTGGGAACAAGCTCAAAACAAACGAAGAATAGATACTCAGGTTTATATTCATCATCAGTCCACATCTTAGAATTCAAGCAAAAAATAACTAGTAGAAGCCATTTCCCATATTATGCTCTTACCTCCAAAAAATTAATATATATATATAAAAAAAGAGAAAATAAATTATCTATGGAAGCCACACAACTTCGTTAAACTTGGCCAATGTGCCAATGATTGACATAACATTAGCAGATTGAATGACAAGTTAACACTCGGAGATCATTACAAAAATTGTTCAACCAGGAAACCCGGGAGACTCATTATTTCATGCAACCTCCAGTCAAATTCCTGGAATGAGAGTGAGGATATTGGGGGCTTCATGACACATCACAAAATATGAAGTTTTAACAATAAATGGAAGCATTCCTAATTAACAGTGAGCCTGAATACACACTTATACTTATATAATATTACATGAAATAGGACGGTTAGCTTTTCCTGGATGGCCCCGGTTTGGCAATTAACATCTGTTCCCTTTGTAGTTGCTCTTCTTTCCTTTGTTCACGCATTAGGGCTTCTTTCTGACAGACCTGCTGTAGCTTCAATGCCCGCTTCTGGAAATTGTAAAATTATTTACAGTTAATTTGATATTCAAACATCCATTCTATTCTAACTTTTGTGCATTATTCTTATTTACACAGTAAACAACTGAATCAGACACTGTGGTAATTATAATTAAAACAACAATTTTGTAGTTTCCACAAGTTTAATGAAAATGAATATGGCACAATGCATTTTGCTACAGAGCACCATAAGCAATCACAATACATTTTACCGAATCCGAGGGTTATATACTATAGCTACTGGGTGGTAGGGGGGGAGTAGGAAAAGGCATATGAGTGTAAAGAGGGGAGAGTGTTGGCATAGGGGAAGACAGAAGCAACACCCTTAGTGATGGAATAAGGAATTAAAGGAGTAGATAAGGGGGGAGGTGGGAAAGCACTGAGTTGGGTTTAAAGGTAATGTGGTTATGGCTTGGAAGATGCATGGGGACAATAGGGGTGATAGGTTTTCAAACACAGCCAATACACAGTTCTGTATTTATGTCTCATCTGTGAATGAAAATTTCCATCTGCTCATCGACATCCATTTCCTTATCTTTCTTCGCTTTGAGCAGGATCTCACATATAAAATCTACTGTGGTTATTCTCAAACAATACTTGTTGAAGTTGGATTTTGGAGCACAGTTCTTTTTTCCGAACTGCCTTGGAGTAGCATGTTAAACCCCAATGAACTTACACCTATTTTTCACCGACGGCAAGGAAAAATGAGGCAATCCCCCAACCAAATTAATGATTCAAAACAGTGAACTGAGACGCAGAGTACACTGGTCAAACCAGCAGATCTTTTGAAACCAGGATGAAGGAACACAATAGGTGTTTCAGGAGCTACAACCAAAAATCCAACCAAATTCATGCATTGGTACACCAAATGTTACATGGTTCATGAAATCATGTACCTGCATGACTGAGTTTCAGCAATAAATAACCTACTTTCTCCAAGGGGAGTAATCATTAAATTAATGAATCAAACCCGGGTCCTCCGGTTAGTAGCTCAGCGCTCTACCCGACCCCATGTCCTGACATGTCTTCTGAAGTTTTATCAGCTGAAGAGAAATGCCATCATTGCACCTGTTGAAAGCCAAGTATGCATTTACAACTTTAATATCTACAATCCTTGTATAAAGAGCAGCAGCACCATATTTTACCCCCCACTACAATTTTATATTTCTCTAGTAGCCAATCTTGGAGATCAACACCTCCCATAAATTCTTGTGTGCGTTCACTACCTGTGGTTGTATAACACTGATATTTTCTTTCTGAGATGAACTCTATTGTTGGATATTGACGGTAGAGATCACAATATCAAAATTAGTTTCTAGTGAAGACTCCACTTCGTGACCAAAATTTCCTCCTTTCCATCAAATTGGAACTCAAAATATTCCGTTTCTTTTTCATTACATTATCTACTTCCTTTGTCTATTTTCTCTTATTATTCTTCTTGCACGGAACCCTAGTTCTTTCTGTCAGACGAGCAGGTCATGACTAGTAAAATGGTTGTCAAAAAATAATTTGTAACTGTTGGTTCATTAATAATAGACAACATTTTCTCAACTCCTTTGGAGCCCAGTGGTAGATTATCATCATCATTTTTCTGGTCCCTCCTACAATGCATAAAAAGTTGTAACAATAGCAATCACTGCCATATAAACCCCACAGCTTCTATCAAAGGCATATGGATTTGAGTCCGATAAACTGTTTTATGGGGTGGTGTCCATAGTATCTGACAATCATTTCACTGATCGATATATTTTCCTGAAAGACCCCCATTTTAGATAGTTTAGTACCAGCCTCCACTAATGTTTTTATCTTGAAGGATTAGTAACTTGTTTTCATTGGTCTTCTTATTATTGTTGAAACGTAATAGTAGGATGTTTAAAACAAATCAGTAGCACTTGGCAGATTGGCATACGGCACTAATGATGAATGACTATTTCATCTTCAACATTTGTTTACATAGTACTAAAATAATACTAATGCCATAGTGAGATATGCAAAAACAAAGCTATTTAGAAATTGTATTCGTTGAGTTTGAGGGCACCTTTCAAGAACCTGTGATGATGTGATTCCCGGAGGTCGCTATTTCTTTTGGGTAGAGTATTTTTTGTTACCACTTCAGTGCTATGGGAGGAAAATTTCAACTACATTACAACCTCGCCAGAAACAACTTCTTTCACATACTGCTTTCATCTTAATATGGCTACCCTCCTATTATAAATGTTGGAGGCTCAGACAGATACACACCCCACACAAAAAGTCCCTTGCACAGCGATTGACAACTTTCCCTAAATGGACGCCTTCCCATATTATTCGTGGTCTATTACAATTAGAAGTTACAACAACAACTTTGAGTTCATCAGGAAATACGGAGTTAGATTATTTTTAACATACGACTACGTGCAAAATAAGTAAGACTAAACACAATAATAGTTCCAAAGTTTATTACAAAATGGATGGGCCTAGTGGGATAACACTTTCTTTTCAAGTAACTATACCAGCAGTGAAGTACAATGGAATTTCGAATTTAGATAATAGTCGGCGCCTTTTCAGAAACTTAAGTCAAGAAATATATTTATGAACTTACTGCAGCCAAAAATGAATAAACGAATAATTTACTTTACCTTTACTTTTGCAGTTCTTTCATGGATGTGTGACATTTCCTTCTTAATTAAAATCAACTTGTTTTGGTAATGCCTTAATTTCGTGAACTGCATAGGAATAGAAATTGATTTAATTAGGAATAAGACAATGTATTGCAACAATCCAAGCTATACACCACTTTAACTCACCACTTCCTGTACATTATATGTTTCCTGACAAGCTGAGAGCCTGTCATTCTCAATAGCCAATTTTTCAATCAAGCTTACTTGTTTTTTCCTGAAAACATGAAAGTCCCACTTTTCATTTACTAAGGTCCGAAAGAATCACTACTAAAAGGCAAAGTAAATGATAATTTTCTGCGAAATTTTACTCACGTTAACTCGTCTAATTTAGATTTTACTCTTGATAGATCAGGTTGATAGTGCGAAATCAGTCCAACTGTGAGCTTTTCCACGGCGTGCTCGGTAGTGAAAGGGCATTCTGTCGTTTCGCTGGAAGTACAGAACACAGATATTTAAATACACTATAAACGCTTGCCTACTTTAGCAGATTACTCTCCTCACCTGTCCACTTACCTACTCCGTATATCATTTTCCATGGGAAAAGCATCCGTCATATCAATGCCTTTGATAGGTTCCAAAACCCACTATATTTAACATGCATTTGGTTCCTTGCGTCTATATCTGTAATTCAATTAATGTAAAACAAAAAAACTGTATTAAAGTGCATTAATGGATCAAAACAAACACCATTAATGTTGTGAAAATACTCACGAAAGTCAAACTAGAAACAAAATACTTACGAAATTGTATCACATGGTTAAAAACAGCGTATCAGAAGAAAACACGCACAAAAGCGCTTTCGTTTTGTCGAGCTGGAGTTGCGCACAGCGCCCTGTAGTCACAGTTGTCTGTATTCGGTAAAAATGGCGGCGGAAGTGAGGTGGCTTGCGTTCATCGTTCTCGCATTTCACCAAATTTATGCAATTGTGGGTGATGTTCCGCATAGAAGATTTGAGTATAAGTACAGTTTCAAGCCGCCTTACCTAGCCCAAAGAGATACAACGGTTCCATTCTGGGAATATGGAGGAAGTGAGTAAATGCTCGTACCGTATTGGTTTCCACTGCCAGGTGGCAAATGCACATCAAACTCTTTAGCCGGCTTGGAATAAATTTTTTATCTCACTTTGGTGTTTGAGGTTTTTTGTTTCTCGGGAGGAGAACTTTCTGGTTAATTAATTGTCAGCTGGTTATTCATTTCTCAATTGATAATAAAAAGCCCTAGATTGAGAAATCCGCCCATTCGATAATTGACTCATCACGCTTCATATTTCCACTGTATTAGTATGGTTTTTGCTTACTTAATTATTCTATTATAGATGCCATCGCTAGCGAGGAAAATGTCAGAATTGCTCCGTCTTTAAGAAGTCAGAAAGGTAAATATGGATATTGGAGTGTCAATGTGTCACAGGTGTTATTTAATACCTTTACTAACTGCCCTCTTTCACTTAGGTGGTATATGGACGAAGAGTAAGACGGACTTTGATTGGTGGGAAGTTGAGCTCGTATTCAGAGTCACAGGACGAGGGAGGATAGGTGCTGATGGTTTGGTAAGGACTAAAACTTAATATCACGGTAAATCAAATTATATAGCTTTACGTGAGGGTCAAAAGTTAGCCAGTTTTCCCTGACATTCCCTCTTTCTCAGAGCATCCGGTCGGGATTTTGATTGTATAGGATTTTACATGGGACATTTAAGTATGTATGATATAAAAGTTTATTTATATAGCGCTCCCTATTCCCAATAAATATCATAATTATTTCTTGCATTTCAACTATTTTTGCATTCCATCAAGAAATAAACGCGAAAAAAGGGCCAACCTAACATGCCCTATGCTGTTGCAGTGTGCCATATTATATTTTATCTTTGCTGATTATAGCAAAACGTACCTATTATTAGATTTTTATTTTCTAATAGGCACGTTACCTGGAAAAAGGCGTTTTTTTAGTTTGTAACATCCATCAAATTTCAGTGTAATATGAAACTAGATTTTGTTCGAGTTATTGTGATATAAAATTACATCGACTTTTAAATCCATTAAATTGTAGATAGGTCTTTAGCCTGCTAAGGAGGTATAATTGGAGCGAACTCCTCCTTGATAGTGTTAATTGCTTGTTATTGTGAGATCTATGAACTGTTGTAAACATTAACAATATTTTTATAGAATTTAAATTTGATGACTTGTAATTTTTTTCCACGTTTTTTATTTGGCCATTTACATAGGCATTTTGGTATACAGCCGAAAAAGGTAACTATGAAGGAAAAGTATTTGGCAGCTCGGACAAGTGGTTAGGTTTGGGAATATTCTTTGACTCATTTGATAATGACAACAAGCATAACAATCCTTATATCAGTGCAGTTGTCAATGATGGAACGAAGGAATTTGATCATCAAAAGTAAGTGTATGATACCTTATTGTTACCATTTTCTGTAAATTTAACTTTTTTTTAAAGTTTCTTTTCACATGTTTTTGATTTATGTTTCCTTAATTTAATTTTTAAGTGATGGATCAACCCAGTTGTTGGCTGGCTGCCTTAGAGACTTCAGAAACAAACCGTTTCCTACAAGAGCTAAAATTGAGTATTACAGAAACACTTTATTGGTAAGATAACTTTCATTGGTTCTAAATATATATTAGATATTATAATGCTTTCTAGTTAATCAAATATTTTTGTTTCCTGAAAATATTTTTCAATCAGAAATGTAAATGATACTACAGTATAAATGTGACTGCGCTGGAGGTTACCTGTATCATTATCTTCTACATAATTTTCGTGACAAAATTAAGTTCTAGCATGTTATTGTCAGAAACAAAATAAAAAATGCAGAACTAAGTGCTTGTCTCTAACACGGAAAAGTACATTTCCAGTATCTTTCATCTTTAGGTGTGTACAAATAACTGCTAGCAATTAGTATTTAATGAGCAGAGTACCCGCAAGTCTCAAATTTCTATAGTATGTAATTGGGACCCACTTCAATGCATTTTTCTGTTGCTGAAAGGTGAAGTTAAGGAAGCCTGAATTAGTTATGAAATTTTACTTGGGTGAAG
>LYUA01000335.1:547679-558908 GCA_002093875.1 Calopteryx splendens
TTCAGCTGGTGAAGATAGAGATGCTGATAAAGATGATACAGTTTCTGAAACCCACCAGAACACAGTGCTGCCACCTATTACACGGATGACGTTAAAAAAACGGCCTTCAAGCTGCTTCAGTATTGGTAATTTATGGGTAATATAGCAATAAAATATCATTGGAAATTTTCTTAAAATAATAATGCTAATATTAATTTCTGCTTTTCATGTCTACGTCCCATCAATAATCTAGGTATGACATGTTTTATGTAAAAACCGAACTATTACTATTTTTTTAATAAGTCTACCGCTCGCAAGTATGTTGTCGATGGACTCAGCAAAACTATTGCACATTGTGGAGGCGCTCTTACGGAATAAGTAATGCTACATCTAGGCCCAGTGTTGTAAAGTGTCGTTCAACTTAAAATTCAGTTTAACCTCAGATTAAAACCAAATATCAGTTTTTTAATCGCTATTTAACTCCAAACCCACCGAAAAATTCTAGTTTTTCTTAAGGACTGGGTTACTTCAGCTAGAATGTATATGTTTACTAACAATACAGTCTGAATTGTTTATAAAATCGAACCTGTCGGTAACTCTAACGTTACGAAAACGTAAACGATGACTGTCATCTACATCTACAAAAATACCCCGCGATCCACCAAAAAGGCATGTGGACTGTCGATTGAATTGAACAAGACAATAAAATTGGGCCTAAAGATCGTAACAACTTGAATTCTGTGCAATAAACTATTTTTCAGCTCTACATACGTACTTTCTCCCTTCCTTCATGCCACTCTAAAAGGCCAATTGTTTTCTTCCCTTTACCTCGCTAGCCCAATGTTCTCCTCACCCTGTCACGGTCCTCAACAGCCTATTGTCTCCCTCAATACCCCTCTGCCCCCACTTTTCCTGCCTTCGAATTTCTCCCAACGACCTTCCATTCTCTCCCCACTCCTCCTTCCTCCTGGTAAATGTAACAAAACCACTTGTGCGTCGAAAAATGCGAACTTAAGAAACATTAATATACCTCCTTCACCATAATTGTTTACACTTTCCCGTTTAGAACTGTGCCATGGACGACGCCGTCAAACCTGAGTTGTTCTAATTCAAGCTCGCGCGGACATTTAGATAGGTTTTTTTAAACAACGTTTTAGTCGGTATCAGTTTAGACACCAAATTATTCTGGACAGGCAATGGAATTTAGTTTCATGCGAAAACATAATGTGGAAATCCCAGTCCCAATTGTTGACGACTCAAATTTTCCCACCACCCATTTGGGTATCCCAGCAATTATTACTCCGATTTTTTTTCGAAATAATTTTATTGCTAATTATCAAACAGACTTTCGAAAATTATTTCTCCTCATCTTGCGGGCTATGTGCGTCATAGTTGGGGGACCGGTAATGGCTGAATCACATAATAAAGAAAACCTGTTTTAAGAACCAGTTCGAGCCGGGTAGATGATGGTCCTCAATTATGAGGCACGTAGTATAACTCGACCCCTGATAAATACGTTTCGTGCCGTCATGTGACTGAGCCAGAGCCCTCCGTACATTTGTTCGTGATCCTTTCGACGAATTTAAATTCGAAAAGGAAGAAAATTGGCTCAAGCCTTAAACCCCATTACTTGATTTATAGGGTGTGGTTCGATGGTTGTGACACAGGAAAATGCGAGCTGGAAACTTATTTTTCCCATTAAATTTAGGGGGCAAAAAGTATCACTTCAAGAAAAACCCCAAAAATCGGAAAAAGAGTCAGTGTTCCGGGAAAGTAAGTCAGAGCCTGTGATAATCAGTAAGAATCTACGATATCATTTTCTTTCCCGGTGATTCTTGACCGCGGCGACATGATTACGTGCGTTTCCCCCAATTACAAACGTTTCTATGCCGCTGGCCGACGCGACGGCCTAAGAAACCTAAAGGTCTCCGCGGCCATTTGCATTGATTTAAAACGGTGACTATGGAGATTTGACTAGCCTCACTCCCTTGGAATTAATTGAAGTCTCCCTTGGAAAAATCCTCATCCTCCGAGATTTCCATATCCAGTTTCCGCCATTCGGGTAAACCGTGGGGGGCGAGAAATATGAATTATCTGCCAGTTGTCGGTGATTCCGACGACGACGGTTGCAAAAGCGAAGACGTGCGATCAAAACGAAAATGATCGCGTGGATCGTTCGGTCTTGTTTTTGTTGTAACCGTGTTTTTCCCTGACAGCAACATTTCGCAATCCGCGAGCTTCGAGATTTCCTCAAGTTTCCCCCATTGTGCCAACAGCTCTCAGCGAAGGAGACACGCTCTATTTCACCCAACGTAGATTCTTAAGTCTTGGGAGTCATACAATGGAGAATAATAATACACCAGCATGTTTAATGGTAGGCTGGGGCATGCTCAGAGCGGCGGAGCTAGCCGTGAAAAATAAGTATCCCAGCGAGTCCAGCAAGGTCGTCGTTTCAGGTTTGAACTACTCTGCAATCGTTCTTCCTTCTCCTGTCACATCTTGAACGATGTCTTCGGAAAAATAATGCGCTGCATTCAGTGCAACATAATTCATGCTTTGCATCGAGTCCCTCCACCTGTGCCTTTGGCGTCTAGCCGCACGCATGTCATTTGCGCACTGCTTGACGGTTATTGTATCCACTCCTTGTCTATTATATTCACACCGTGATCTACATGATGCCATTCGATAAATGTTGATGGAATGATGCAGCGGATGACCGAGAGTAAATCAATGAACGGAACGCACTTGAGGAGGAGATTGATGTGCGATAGAGCGAACAGAGAGCTTCGAGAGCCTGGAAATTCGACATGGGGAAAGGAATCACAGGAGTTTTTCTAAGCAGTGCTTATCATCTAGCACAGATGATGAACGCGAGAATCCTGGTTGTATTATTTTCCCCATTGAATTACAGTCGTTAACCATATCAGGTGTATTTTTACTGGAATGAATTTGTCAGATTCGTAAATAAAAAGGTGATTTATAAGCACCCCATGAGGAACTCTGGAGTCCATACTTTCAGCTGCATCCTGTGCTGTGACCGGTGATGAGCTGGAAATATCCACTCATCCCCGAATCAGATACCCGAAAGTTAAGGGTTATGAAAATATTATAATATAATATTTGATGCCTATCATGGAACGAGTTTTTGTGAAACGTATGTGTACTAAATTTGGAAAGTCATTAGTGCAGATCATTTTCAACGTCGGATTAATTCAGACAGGATAAACGCAGTCGGTGCGCGTTAGGTCAAAATATTTTCATGTAATCTAAATCATTGAAATCGAGGGCTTAGCACAGTGAGCATCGTCATAATAGAGAGGAACCGGCAACTGGGGTAATTTGCACAAATAGGGATAGGGTTTTATGGGTGGAAGATTATAGAGAAACCCGGTGTGGGGATTAAAGTTAAGACTCCAAGCCCGTATAAATAATTTAAATATATACATAATAAGCCATTAAATTCAATCGCTAGTAAACGTGGACATTTGCTTGACGTGGAGGTTACCGATCCACAAAATTCAGGCTGCTCGTCAGTGAACATAAACATGCTAACCGTAGTAACCCTGTCTTTAAGTTAACTAGCATTTCGACGGTTGGTTGTCTGCATGACGCATAAGCGCTTCCGAAGAAAAAAAAATCCACAGATTCAAACTCATGTAATCAAACGGAATGACACTCGTTTGGATGCGGCGCGCTCTTTCTGGAGAAGCCGAAGGATCTTTTTGGGCTTTCGCTTGCCCAAAGCGTGACGGAAAAATACGGTCGTCGTGCCCCTAGGATGAGGGCACTGCATAAAGCACACCTGGATGGCGTTTTTCAGCGTTTAGCTGCTGAACGTCGTCGTTGGGGATATGGTCTGCTGCAGGATTAGGCGTGACGGAAGGTGGGAAATTTTAATTGTGTTTTCTTAAAGTGGGCAATAGGAAACTTTGGGGAGCATTGTGTCCCGCCGCCTCTTGCCTCAGAAACCCACGCATCGACACGATGCCGACCACTCTTTAGCCACCGCTCCCTAAGCGTGTGTTTGCTCCGATTCTCGCCTACGAGGTTGCCCTCGTTCACGGTCGGGAGTAGCCGCCGTCCTAGTCTCCTCCCGAGTGAGCTCGATCACTTAGAACAAACCTTTCGGATCGAACTGTTAAACAGAGCACGTTTCACTTATCGCTTGCTTCGAGCGTGGAGGAAATTGTTGTTTTAATTTTTAAAATTCTCGAAGATCCCTTTAACCGATTTCAGGTTGCAACCTCTACGGAAATGTTGACAATTAGAGTTTTAAACGCGTGGATAGAGAGTTGGTCTTCCAAAAGCAGGAAGCCAGGCTGAGTTAGGATTAAGATCGACAGAATTAGCCGTGAATATGTGGAAATTATGAAGATGAGGCACAATAAACTTTGCTACAATTTCCACTAACAACATTTTTTTTACGCAATGGTGTGCACCAAAATCCTACCGTTTACATCCAATGATGACACTGCACTGTGGAACACGGTTGTGACAACTAAAAAGTTATCCCTTGAAATGGATGCAAAGTGTAATTGACGTAACATGAGTTAGAAGTAATTTCATTTTCAGCGACTTGCCGCGTTCCAGGTAAACGGGAAGCTTTTAATGCCCAGTCCAACCGACGACGGCGGGGTACTTAATGGGCCACTTAAGTCTCTCGGTCGCCGCACCTTTAGAGTGACGAAAATGACTGCCTGTCCGCCTGGCCGGCCTAATAGTTCGCTTTCCTTCTTCCCGACCTTCCTGGGATTCGCTCCCAACTCCATACGTAATCTGACCATCACTTGTGCCTTTGGCCATCTACGAGACCTCGTAGAACCACTCGTATACTGTTTATACGCTTGTTTCCGTTCTCCTAAGTGACTCATTCCGTGTTTGCGAAAATTGAACTCCGGGAATAAGATTTACTCGAGCAGCACCGGCTCCTCAAAATCTGCCTCGGCATGCCATACTTGAGTTTGGGATTTAGAATCTGAAACGCTCTATCTATTGAAGGAACAACCGACCTGTGTTTTTTTTCCTAGTGGCTGTAGTCCACTCTTCTTCTTGCCTCTTCAGTCTTTCGCTCCCCTCCCCCCAAACTCTCTACATCTCTTCCCCCCCCACTCTTATGTTCGTTCGTGTTGAAATTGACCTACTAGGAATCCGAATTCATCTTCAAAATCCGTCGTCGACGTGCTTTATTACTTTAATTAATTCGTTTTAATCATTAATCGACAGGCATACGAGTTCTCATTCTGCCGTTTTCAGGGCTGGATATCAAAATAATTTCATCGGGAAGGAATAATACTAATTTTTATGGACATGCAAAGACATTTCTCCCAAAACTGGAAGGGACTCCGCCTTTTATGGAGGCTCCTTCAGAATATAATGGGGGGGGGCTTCCAGGATACATTTTTTTGTGAGTAAAAATTCCATTAAATTGTCGTTAATTTATTCCTATGAGAAATTAGGAATTCATTGGAATAGTTGCAAAAAAATGTTTCGAAAATTATCGAATAAAGTTAATTAAATACGGTAGTATGGCTGGGTTAAAATAAAACGAAATAGTGCTAGGAGATCCGGTTCCAAAAATGTCTATTACTCATTAATGGCTGTGACACGTGCCGAATTAAAGATATATCACTAAAAATTTATTACGAGGAAAATGTTTGCCTAATCAGATTTTTTAAGTCAAAAAAAAGTTTCCTGTCAGTAAATTATGGAAGTTATGAAATACCAGTTTCCCAAGAGCGAGTGTTATTTAGGGTATACCGCTAAGAACTTCTTTTAAAGAAGTTACTTTGTACTTGGCTTAACCTACCTGGTGAAATTCCTTTGCTGAGCTGGGAAGATTTAACACAAACATTCCATTTGGAATTGCTAAGTACTATTCCTTCCCCATGAAGTTCTTTTGGCGCAATGGCACATGAGCGGAATTGGGTGAAAATGGAATAGGACAAAATTTATTAAGCAATATACTGTCATGAGAAATATATATTTTCTGTGAAAATAAAGATAAAATAAAACCTGGACGGTATAAATCACTCGTTAACTTCGTCATTTGGTATTTGGTGTGGATTTATTCTATATCTGCAGTTATAAATGAGCCATTATTTTTTCTAATAGGTATTTGACAGTCCCATGGGCACTGCGGAAAGGAAATTTTCGTGTGCCTCTTGAACCTTCCATTCCCAATGTGTCCAAGCGTGATCCCAGGAATTGAACATATTCTAAATATCAACACAGTCGAAAGTGCAAAGATTAATGTTATATGAACGAACATATCGCAAATTCCAACGCACAACAAGCTCCAGTGTATCCGAACTTGGAAACAGAAATTCCAACCGGTATGTGTCGTAATGAAAGAGAATCTCCTCCTTGTAATCAGCGGTAGAAAATTGCTACAAACTGCGGCTCTAGTGATGGCATAATAAGCTTAACGCCCTTAAAAAGTGTATGCTCAATTATCACGATATGTGGGCCACAGAAAGTGAAAACCCAAGGGAAGGGCATTTTGACTTCACGAGATCTACCTGAAAACGCAATAAAAGGGGGCGGGCGAATGGACCAATTAGGACTCGTTACAGAGTGAGATTAGTTAGTGTGCCAGTTTTTCACAGCAAAGTTCTCTAAGTATTGTTTTCTTCGTCTAAAACTCATCATGAAACCTATTTGTCAGCTATTCGCTCCTTCTGTTTAAACTTCGCCCTTCTTTGTATTACTCCACCGCTTCCAATCTTCTCGTTTCCACTCGCGTAATTTTTCATGCTTTAGACCCTTAAAAAACTAGGCTCAAAGGTTTTTGAGCCTAGTTTTCTTGACCAAGCTCAATGTTAATTTGAGGCTTGCATTTTTAGTCGTATTTGCAAAATTGGCTTGTGATGGAATGCCTTTCATTAATCTGTTCGTTATAGATATCTAGAGATCTTATTCCTTCCATAATTGGCATTCCTCCCTCCCAGGTCGAGAGCCGATTTTTTTCCATTTTACTACATTTCGTTGGACTAGTTTCACGCTAACCTTGTCGGGTTATGTTTTTCTTCATCTTCCCCCTTTCACGCCCTCTTTGGAAACACATTAGCTGCCCGTAGTTGCATCATTAATTAGGCTAAAGGCACGCGGAAAACTTAGCATTCTGAAGTTTTATCCGTATTAAGGGGTTCCATTTTATAATTTTTCTTTAACTCGGTTTCTGGTTTTTTTCTGTTCAGTTACAGAATATCACTAACTAGGTCTACCTTAAATCTACAGTGCTGCGAAGGAATTGATTCACCGTTCCATCCCTTTCAGTCTTTGGGTGGGTCATTCCCCTGTTATTGTAAATACTCACATTTGTTTAGTGTACATTAAAATTCTCTTCTGGTGAACGTCAGTCAAAGACTTGAGAAATGTGTTGGGAAAAATTTCATCACTTGTCATCGTGCACAATGTCGATCTGCTGTGGTTTCATTTTATGTTCGAGGATCGTTTGAAGAGAACGCATGAGAAATTGAGCAATGGGTCGAAATATATTCACTAAAGAATCCAGGCAATCCAGATATCAATCCTTCATTAGTAAATACAAAATTATTTTGATCGGAGTCATTCAGGTATACCTGAATCCAGATATAAATCCTTCATTAGTAATTACAAAATTACTTTGATTGGAGTCATTCAGGTATACCTGATTTTACCGAATGCGTTGGTAAAGACTTTCATACTATTCGAAGGTTCTTAAGAGCGGCGAGTTGCCTTTCGAGTGTGTCCGGGTATGGACATGGCATGTTGTGCACGTTTCCCTCGCGTTGCTTGGAGGGTCTTCAGGTGCAAGCCCACCCACACTAGAAAGCCGTGGGTTCGCTGCGAAAGGCCACGATCAAAGGAAATAATTAGGTGTCGACGTTTAAGCCTCTGAATGGGTTCGTTTCCAGGAACTCCGATAAATATGGTGTTTCCGGAGATGTTTGTTAGGGACACAATATTCTTGAGTAAGCGGCACACCATTGCACCAATCGAATTATTTAAGGAAGTCTACCGGTAAGGGTAGATTTTTGATAGACACGTCTGGTACACGGATAACACGTTAACAACATAGCACCCTATACTACATCGAATCATTCTTTAACTCCGAGTACTTTCTGTCTCCCTTCATTCCGTCCAACATGGCCTATCCCTTCCTCCCTCCGCCTCGTTTACTCAAACATCCTCACCTCTTATCAGTCTTCAAAAGTCTATTGAGACTCAAAGCACCCTGCAGCAACTTGCCCTGCCGCCTTTGAATTCCTCCCAGCAAATTTATCTCTTCTCCTGCCTAAAACTTCATTGTTTGTTTACCTTTCCGTCCATTTCACTTTTTTCATCCTCCTTTGCACTTATATATCTCAAAAGCGTCCAACCTACGCCTATCCTCATGCCTCAACAACCAAGTTTCCGTGCCGTAATGTAACTACGCTTCATATCATGGTTACCAATCGAATACTGGTGCAATTTATGTGAAATGAGATTGGTAGGTAGATTCATAATTTCGTCTAGTCGCGTAGCGAGCACCTTCGCACGTGATACAGCATTATCAGCAACAACATGGTCCTTTTAGGAGATATTGAGGTGGCTGCGACGGGCTACGAAAAGTTCGTCAAAGAGAAAAAAAACCCTTAGTGAATAACATCATATTTGGGAAACACGTTCTCTGTATTACTTTTAAGACAGTAATCCCCACATACCCCCTCCCCATCACCCCGAAGTGCCTCACCGATGGTCGTGAGGCACGACCATAGTTCGATATCAAAACAAATGAGCCACGGTTTCCCAGAAGTTTGTACGGATGAGACTCGCTATTCGCGGGAATCCCATTTCGTCAGCCGCCGATGACACTTTGTTTGAGAAAGAAACAAACAAACAGCTTTTAAAATATTTCCACGATATCTCCTATATTAACTCTTCTCCAGGGTTGAGAGAGAGACACTGTACTGGTGAATACTTTAGATCAAGCTGGCGTTCAGTAATCCGGTTGACACTAAACCGGATTACTTGCGAGCACTATTTCCGACTCGTAAATTATTTCTGCCACGATGCAATTTTCGCCTGGGAATTTTTAGTGTGGTTCGATACGAATTCGACCGTCAAATCACGGATATCAAATGAATAATCCAAGTATTATCGAGTAAAGTCGAACCTACGATGAAAGTATTTTTTATTTTATTAGTTCTAGACCCGTTTTTGTAATCTCGTTAAATCCAATCATTTTTTGACATGAAAATAATAATAATGTTTATTATTCCATAATGAGGCGTGGTAGTCCAGTGGTCAGATCACTGGACTGCTGACCGGAAGGCCCGGGTTCGATTTCCGGTGACGACCGATTCTGGGCACCCGCAGCTTCACCATGTGTACTATTTTTCGGATATCAGGTCATCCTGGGAAATCACAGGCGGCACAAGGAAAGGAACTGTCCACCCTACCCTGATGAGTGAATTTCACATGCTGTTGGGCTTAGTACCTGGGTGAGCTCTACCCTCACCGACCTTCGGGTTGATTACTGTGATTTTGATTATTCCATAGGCCAAATACATACACAGAATTCGTCAGAAACATGAAGGTTACTGAGATGTCCGATTCGATAAACAAGTCAGACTGCTTTTAATGAACAAAAACATGCTAACTGTAGTAACTTCATCATTAAATTAACAAGCACTTTAAAGGTCGGTTTGAACTTTACTAGCGATTTTAAAACTGATTTTTGGCTTTAAACGGAGGTTTAAGCTAACCTTCAGTTTTGCTATACAGTATAAAACCGGGCCCTAATGTACCTAATTACGGAACAAAGGCGAAAACTCATGTCAAAATTGCTTGTTTATAAGACACAACTAGTCATGGAGTCACTCAACCCGGAATATAATGAATTAAATGCGTTGTGAAGAAAAGGAAATGGATACGACGGAAAGACTAATTTATGCTTCGCGGAACTTCCTCTTTCATAACTGAGCAGTGAGCAGAGGCCAACAACTGGGGTCTTCCATATTCCATTCCATTCTCCTCGCATGGTATGACGTACAGCAATGAATTCAATGGATCAATACAAAGTCAACGGAGAGGACTCGTTTGGAGTATTTTGCAGATTAGGTGGCTAGTCGCTGGGAAAATAATGCGAAGGCGACGATAAACTCTTCAGGTCGAGAGAACCTTGGTATGAAGTCCTGAATTTACCACCCTCTATCGGTGTATACGCAGTTTCTGCACAATTTCCAGGGTTTTTTTCTGACATAGTGCGCGAGCGTAGTTTTAATGCGCAGCAATATCTTTCATATAGGATTCCGAGTCATGTCATGTGAGAGTCTCCATCATTAAAACAAAATTATCTTGATTAATGTACGAGTAGTAGGCCATTTCAAGCATACTACGTAGAAGTAGTGAAGTGGGTTCGTTACCAAGAATAACGACAAATATTGTTTCCTGAGCTATTCACCTGGTCTCTTCGGAATTTTGTGGCCTTTGCATGAAGATACAGTGTGTTGAAACGGATATTATGGTTTCCGTCAACTCCGCGGGGCTAGTGCTTTTCTCTTCTATATATGTGTGAACAGAGAAAAGGCCAGATGATGGCATGAAAAGCGCTTTTGCCAACTATCGCCTTAATGTTAGCAATCGAGTAACCTTTAATAATTCATGTTAGATGGTATCCAGAGTTTAATTTGACGCAATACATAAAACTTGTTTGTTTTTCATAAATTATCATCTTTAGCAGTTCTAAAATGAAAGAGAGAGAGAGAGGACTGGATGAATCGAGGATAATGAGCATCAATTAATACTAAAAAAAAAACGCATGCATGAGAATCTTCTCTTATTTGTACAGGCCTAGCAACCGTAGTATCCTTGAAGACGCCCTCTCGTGTCAACGAGATAACGCTGATGATCTACATCTCCGTGCTAAACTGCAAACAGCCACGGATCCTTATAGCAGAGGGTGTTAGGACACCGATCGTTAAAGAAACATTGACGATTTGATAACGCGAAAGGGTCGTGACGCATACGCATCACTATGATTACAGTTTTAGTGATGAACATATTTTTTAAAAACATGACCCAATGCCGACATTTAATACGTAAATGGAAGAGAGAAAAGGTGATAAATGAGGAGAACTACATCAAAAATCAGTTGTTTGCTTTACAATGTATCAGTGTAATTTGCTAAAACACCTGGCTGGTAATTGGAAGATCTAGGCTCGAATCTCGTAATGTCGAATGATGGCGAATTTCCATATGTTATTTTATAGTTTCCAAAGGTGTATC
>LYUA01000335.1:589314-602347 GCA_002093875.1 Calopteryx splendens
ATATATATATATATATATATATATATATATATATTATAACTATAATATAAAAATAATATATTTATAATATAAATATAATTAATGTGAAATTTTTTTATGCTATTATTTCTATGAAATAGTGCAAGTAGGCAAACAAAATCAAGTAGACATTATCGTTAATAGATATTCAAAAGAAATCGGAAATTTAGTTTTTGAAACGAAAATGATTTTGAAGTGAAAACACCATTCAAAGTCTGATCGAACGATGCGAACTCTGCCTGTTCGTGTTTTTCTTATTCCTGTCATGCTCACGCTTACACTTGTACAATAATTTATCGAGTGATGGCCGAAGCCATAATAAATTTAATTCATGCCAATTTATCCCTACGTTTTATGAGAACCCAGCAGAGCTATTTTCCAGGGCCAATAAATAGCCACCTAACCCACCACACTTTCTACAGATGTCCGTCAAGCCTATTTAGCTCTCTGCATCTCATAAGACATTCGCTGCCAAGGTATTCTGTCAAAATAATTTTACTCTTAGTATTTTTGAGGGCTCAGGAAAACTATTTCCGCCACTCCTTTAACGATTTGGAAAATTGAAATGAGGTCCTCTGGAACTGTATTTTATTTCATTTCCAACTCGTATGGCTTTCAATTTTTTAAAAATTAATTGATTCAGGTATTACTCAGCCCAGTTCATCATGTCCTCCACAATTCAAGAGGCATCTTTTGAGCTTAAGCATTTGGACGTGAAGTGCGCCCACTTATGCGCTTGACTCAGAAAAAGGCGGTGTCTTAAAGCGACCATCTTTAAATGTTTCCTCAAATCCTCAGCAAAGAGGAAATAATGTGTCTTCGATCCAGCGGCGACCTCTTCTATTGCGCAGTTCTATTGGGAAGAATGTAGGCGTACATCGGAGGGCAGCGGAAGGGGTCGGAGGGGGAGGAGAGGCCGCATGCGAATTTCCGCCCACTCCGCCCGCCCCTGCCGTCTCGAGAAGTGCGCAGCAAGGGTCGAGGCTGCCCAAGGACAGGACCCCGCGATGGCTTCGCGGGTATCTTCTGGATCCTTCCAGAGGGCATTCCATTCGTCGGAAGCACGGAAAGGTCGGCCGAGCTGTTTCTTCCGTTATTGGTGGTGTATGCTGAGGGTTTAGGGGGACGGGACGCTCCACCTGTATCTTTGCCGCTCTGGATTTTTATCTTGGGGCGTGAAATTCAAAATCGAAGCAGTGAATGACGCTTTTATTATTATTTTATAGCGTGAAGAAAGATTTATGGCCTTGGAGTAGTTGTTCAGGTTCCGTTGGAAGTAAAAAAAAATTCCGAACGCCTCCCCAACTTTCTGTCTTGTGAAAACTTGTAATTAAGTGTAAGGAATGGAGCATTATAAAAACGGGAGTCATTAAAATCCACTTATTTTGTGAAATGCACCCGGAGCCGGTAGAATGTGTAGTATTTTAAAATGAAATTAAGACCCCCCCTTTTCTCTTTTTTTTAGAGAACACAGTACTGTCCTACTTTCTGAATCACGACATCCGATGGAGTTGCATTTTATAATTAGCATCGTGATACGTATTTAAGATCTTCAATGACCTAGGAATAAATTTTAAGATTATCTTATGTGAGTATTTGTAACATGATTTTCTTGCAACGACGCTGTACAACAGGGGTAAAAATAATTTAATCCTTGGCGTTGAGTTGTGCTATCAGTAAAAGCGTTAGGGTTGTGTGCACTAATGCATATCATGAGGCTCCCGTAGTTGTAATTATAGGGGATGCGACAGACTGCTATGGTCATTTGCGCAGTGAGGATTGCGTGATTAGCTTGGTATGGATAGGATTCATGTTGAACGGATGAAGGACTGAGAGGAAGGAAACCGACGTTGGGATCACACCAGGCTTAACGAAAGGCGCCAAGGGGTCACACAGTATTTGCGTCACAATTGATGGACGGAGTACTGAACTCGAAGTATTCTCACGGTACTCAAAGATAGATCGCGATACCACAGAAAAATATCCGGCGCCACCGGGAGTCGAACCTAGATTCTCGAAATGGGAAGCCAGTACACCACCCTTCATTCAAATAAATTAAACAAATTGATTAACCAATTGATATTTTGACGGAGTTAGGCTTGTACTAGCTCTAAGAGGAAAGTACCAAAAGAAATAGTAATAAAGAAATTGAATTTTACAGAAGGGTATTCCAAGAATACGCACATGTATGCAGTACATGTTTTATCGGGCAATATTAGGTGTATCTGCTACCAGACCTTAAGAGTTAAAGTATTTAGAAACATTAAGAGTGAAATTGTAAAAATATTGCAGTGGAGGCCCAAATACTTCGGACACAGATATCCTTCTAAGTTCGACCAAGCCGCAACCCTTCCAGACCTATATAATGCAATTTATATTTTAGAAATAAAATGTACCTATGTCTCTGTAAACGGTCAGTCAATATTTACTGTTTAATATTAAGGTTTCCCGCGCATCAATCGAATGTATCCTCTTTTTGTGACAATACACGGATTTTTCTGTTTATAAGCCTCAGGCAATGTAAATTCTTCCTGAAAAAAAGTCATAATCCCGATCACAGAATTTAAGCATTTAAAAAAAAAGAAACAACCTCAAAATATTTATTCCCTCCGTTGTTTTACCGAAATTATGGGTGACCCATTTATTTACACGTGGTTGTGTCTACATTAGCATTCACAAAGCTGAAACTTTGGGAGAATAATAATAGAAGTTCCTTGCCACGGAGATCCATGTCTTCTGTCTTTGGAACACAAGGGGCAAGTCGCTTCAATCGGGAGTGATCCAGTGTAAGCAGAGTGCACGCAAGTGTTGTCTCATTAGGTGGTAGCTAAGGCACTATACAAATAATCGAAGGGGATACACAACAAAAGATAACGTCGTATATCGTTGAGAAAAACAACGTGACAAATTAAAACCTATGACGTGGCATAATACTCTCGAAATCACTGACCCTTGAATTCTGTGTCGTCGCGATTTCAAAAGCTACTGAAGGTTAAGCTCAGGGGAGTGGTAGTGATGTGCCATTTAGTTCGTCCTCTCGAAAAATTTGCCCGCATTAATTTGCCCTACTCGTGCAAGGGCATATTAAAAAGATAGTTGCACTCTCCGTCTCTTGAGCATAGTGAAGCATGCAGAGACATCGGAATGTATATACAGAAGCCGGTGGTACATTTTTCTGATACTGTCGCATAGCGCCGGAAGGAAATTGAAAAATAGCTTCTATGGTCATCACAAAGGTTCGTAAGAAGGTCGAAACGTTCTACCTGGTCTAAGAGAACACCTTTTGATAACATAAAGCAGGTTTTCATTCTTTACAATTTGATATATGGTAAAAACTTGAATGTAGCGTACGAATTCTCATTCTATGCAGTCCATGTTCAGGAGACGTTACCTTGTTCGGAAAGCACCTCAGTGTTTTCATCTCCCTCGGATTTCAGATTAATCACACGATAGTCAACAACGCAAAGGGTGGTTTGATATTGCGGAGCGTATGAAATCCGGAAGGAATGTGAAAACTAAACCTTCCGTATAATTTCCTAACAAGGCCGACCAGAGAACCACAAAAGAGGAGCATTAAATTTTCCCAAGAGCTTACTGCGGTTTCTCAAAATCATCTTTCACACAAAATTCTTAATTTAAATTTTTTTTAAATTGAAAAGAAGTCGGAATCATCCAGAAAGGCATCATCCGGATCTCTTTCGTTAGCTGTCCATTGCTATGGCGGCTTTAGCTAGCCTAAAATGGCTCCCTTCAGAGATTATTCTATCCAAATAATTTTCCCTGGGTTCTCCACGCCCACGAATTTATGGAAAGTCATGGGTAAATACATGTATGTCGCTCTTCTTGCTGACGATTTTAGCGGTGAAGGTAGTACCTTTCTGCTGAATTTATTAACCCAAGTGGCCGGGCGGCTTTTGTTTTATCAGAAATTATTTTGTACTAATTGTAGGGATATCATCTCCCTATCAGTAACCTCCTGCCCGTCTTTTCAATTAGTCAGTAATGGAATTAGGTATTCTCTAAGTCCTTTCCCTGTTTAGTGGCATTTAAAGTATTCCAAAAGGACAAATAGGGAAGTAGAGTGAGGAGAAACTGATATGGCTTATCTTGCTTCTCTTCCCTGGTCGTTGTTGATATGTGCATCGGAGATAAGGAGACCCCTTTCGGTAGTGGTCTATCAACGCGGTCGCCATACCCCTTCCTCCCACATGTTTCTCCTTGGTAAAGTTGGGGGATTCCCTCTGAGGTTGAAATTATGGTAGCTATGACCTCTTATTCACCTTCGCAGAAAGCCAACACGACTCGAAGTTTGGGTATTAGTTTAGGAGTGAATGTTTGGCCTTCGCCATGAATGAAAGGCCAAAATTGAAAACACTCCTCTTGTGTGTCATTGAATTTTACCTATTTTTACTAAGAAGTCTGCCGTTATTGAGCGAAAATTGTCGCAAATCTTGAATTTTCTCATCTAGTCTTCGTATTCATTTCATCTATTACACTTCTGTTAGCATATTCCTATTCGCGCCTATGATGCTTTTGGATTTCGTTTTATTTCTCGTGAATGCCCCCTCACTAGCTCGTACGACTTTTCGGTTTTTCCCTTCTTCTAGTTTGTGGTGATCTCTTCCTAGTCACTTTCATTCCGTAGTGCCACGAATAATCAGCCAGGTAATGTTAAAAAAAGGTTTAGGATAAACAATTTGGATTCAAGAAGAACTGAAGAAGGAGAGAGATTGTAGCCTTTATCTAAGAGTGTTGGTAAAATGGTTAATAACAAAAAGCTATTGCATACGGTATACATGGACTTGAAGAATACCGTTCACAGCATCGAGTGAAACAAGACGTTCAAGCCGTTGAAAAACTTGGAATGGTTTACGGCTACAATAGAACCTAAAATAAAAATGAAATATAGTTGGTGGTATCGGCCGTTACTTGTTGAAAACGATCCATCGTAAAAGTTAAACCAACGTGATTTTTGCTCAGTTTTTTTTCATAATTTTTTCCTCAAAAATTGTGGAAAAAATAAGTTTGTGTTTCTTTTATAAAAATGGTAACAGAAGGGAAGAATAAAGAGGAGGACTGCAAATCAAACAGTCTTCCGTTTGAAGGACTGGCGATGATATCGTATGCAACCTTGAGCAATAATTGGGATGAAAGGAATTCATCATCGGATGGACGATTTATTGTTGTTGCACCGAAGGGGACTCTGGGCTGAGAATAGTTCGAAAAAAATTCTATATTACATTGCGAAGACCCGATCAAGTCTGCTGAATGCATGGCAAAACCCAAGGACTTCAAGATATTTTTCAAGGGCACTCGAATTCTTGAGCATGCAGTCCAATGCGTAATCAATTCGCCTCTTGTGGATGATTTTTTGTTGTGGAGGGATAATCAAGACATGTGAAGATTGATTTCTTGTTTTTCCACAATTCTTCTTCACTACATTAAAAATATCAATGCACACACATGGATTTCAAAAACCTTATAATATTTCGTGAAGCTTTGTTGTTTTTAATCACATTCGGATTACTGAACTATTACTCTCCGCTCACAACACGATGTAGGCAGTATGATGACTTGGAAACGAAAAACATTTTTGGAAAAACATGCTTGAAAATTTCAGAAATTCATCGAAGCTGTTTCATCTATACTCCTTTTACTCTTATGTATTTTTCGCTCCATTACCATTTGATTCTGTCTTCCTGCCTATCATTTATTGTTGTAAGTCTATTCTATCATGTGACTATCCAGTTATTTTTATAGTTTCAAGTATTGGATTCATCTTCGTTTCTTTGGGGTTCACTTAAGCCGTCTACTGATATAATCGTTAATTGAAAAGAAATAAGATAAAGTATTAAATTTTACTTACCTTTAATACGAGCGATAAAGGAACAAAATAAGAAAAATCTCCAGGTAGCAGACGAAAACTCTCAAAAATGTATGTTATACGATCCGCCTAGTAGTTCTTCCGTTTAATGACGGACATACTGTAACGGAACCTTTACAAATTCTATTTTGGAAAAAACTTTTCGACTATTATCAGAGCAGCTTTGAATGTATGCCATTCCTTATCTCCCTTCTCGTAGCATAAATGATTTAATTTTTCCAACCCATTTCAACCATGCTTATTACATGAATGACAGTTTTTCCCCCTCTCATTCGTGCGTTTAGGATTTGGATCAATCGTAAAAGTTGTGTTCCTTTCTTCGTTCGAAAGCTGTGAAGCGCATTTACGCCCCTTTCATGAGAGCAGACGTCATTTCATAATGTATAAGAAAAACCAGAATTTTAAAGGATTAATTCCTGAAGGTGTGCCACCGAGGAACGACATTTTTGTCATGAATATTCAAGAAATATTGCGAGAGGACATTGGAACTTTGGGTCTTTCGCGCCGCGTCTCACGCACATTCGCTCTTGCAACATGTGACGCTGCAGAATATTAGCACACCGAAAGTATAAATAGAAAGTTCAAACATTAATCGTGGAACTGAATCGCAAATCATATTTTTTTGTTTTGCCGACAGGACCTTTCGACCATGTTGATCCTCTAAGGGTTTAGGAGTGACGGAGGCGTTTGCTGTCATCGAATCCATGTGGATGCTGATTTGTTTCAGCGCCGTTTCTGGCACCTATAAGCGAATGCGGTCACAAAGAAATTTTACTGTGGCCACCGGAATATTTTCTTCCCTGGCATCTAAATTTTGTTGCTCTTTGGTTTGACATCTTCTCTCACAATTTGTAGAGAGCTATAACCAGTTTGTACTTTCCGGACGTTTTCCGAATCTCCTAGATTTTTTCTGCTATACAGCATCCTAAGTATTTTTTTATGTTGTTGGTTTTTCGTATTTGTTAAAAGACCGTGACATCCAATGTTGAAAATGTTTTTTTTTAATTACAGGAGCACAGCACTCATTTTCAACAGTTGAACTTGTGAGGAAAGCAATAATTAATCTGTAATAATAATAATAATGGGGACGATTCTATAAATTAATTTCCCGCTACCACAATTAACGTACCGACCAACTTACGCATCACCGAAGGCGTAAAACACCATGAGAACGCAAGTTCTCACCATCGTGACTCAGTAGTACCGAACGGGGCCGACTTACCATGATAATCACTTGTATATGCGGTGGAAACTGGAAGAAGAAAGTGTGAATTGAAACACGATAATCGACAAGGGANNNGAAACTGGAAGAAGAAAGTGTGAATTGAAACACGATAATCGACAAGGGAAGACGAAATGGACAAGAGTGAAGCGAAATGGCAAGATCTTGCTCCACTCTTCTAATTCGCACAGTTGGTGGATTTGATTGAGTCTGGGTAGCAAAGTAATTGATTTCGAACTTAGGAATTTATTATTTATAATCAACCATTCTAATCAAAAATTAGTTACGGAAAATTATTATGAAAGTATATTTTAAAGATACGAAGTTTTATCGCCATTTTCTTTGAGGAATGAACATTTTCAAAAAGTATAAAACATAAAAAATGTATTCATGCGTTCTATTCCTGTCCGAGCAAACTACTTTGATCAATTACTGCTGTTTTCAACATTCTAATTTTGTCGAATTTTCGCGACCAAATCACTGTCTTTGAATGATGCCACTCAATAAGGTGATTCCGATGGTTCGTTGAGTCTATAGGCTAATTCTACCTTACCATTTTGCCAAATAAGTTGTATGGGTGCGCAGTACGAAATGTCGTGATTGGGCGAAGATTTGTTTGTTATTATGCATACAGATAGTGTCTTTTGCGTAATAAAATATGTACCATTTCTTTGTACGTGATAAAATGAATAAGACTGCTTTATTGTTTGACTGAATTGTGATACTGATAACATTAGAAATGCCTTATAGGGCTAAATAGTAGCAAATTTTCCGTTGTTCAATTGAATCTGTAAGGATAACGTGGTACTTCGGAAATGGATTCTTTACAATATTAGTTTTTTATTTCCGACACGTTTCATTTACCCCAACCCATTTAACCCAATACATTTACTACATTCTGAGCCTTATTTTACACTGATTTTCTCATGGGAATCAGTTGTATAAACATGCATTATCCCATTTTTGCGGTCATCTTAAATTTACTTCGGCGAGTGTTACCAAGCACGTCTTTATGCTTTACGGCCGAACTATGGGGCATTCTGATGTGCCGTGGACGGCTGACGGAAGTTTTTTTTGCTGAAAGAGCATTTCACGAATAATTGAGACGGAGAGGAAGTGATATCATTCATAAATAATGTTGTAAGTTTATATTCATAAAAAGTGATGATGTAAAACGCCGTGAAATTACACATTTGTGTAATGCATTCTTTTTCTTATAGGTAACTTAATATCATTAATCTTACTTACTTAATCATATTGTGTGTAATTATTTGTTCAACGGGGGAATAAACGGAGAAAGAAGCAGCTATGAGAGAACTTATTAGGCAACAATAAATTAAGGTTGAAGATATTAGTTCAGCATTGGATCGTGTCACTAATCAGATATTTGAAGTGCTTAACATGTTTTTATGTATAACATTCTAATTTACTCGAGGTCACGACAATAATAGGACAGGAATTAAAAACTAAATGCATCAGTTGCTTAAAGAGAGATCGTAAGCCATGGTCAAGTAAATGCAAAATTTGAAATTTATCCTGCCATATTAGGTATTTTAAGACTCCTTGTTTCCTTTCGGAAATGCATTCCTGTGATTGGACAGGTCAATGTAAAGGTATAGGTGTTATACATGGCGAATAGCTTACGGGAGGTGCACCAGTTCCTCTTCGTCTCGAGGCAGCTCGATCTCGATTACCAAACGCAATCATTGCATTGCCGTCCTATTGGCATCGTGCCACTGCGCGACTCTTGATTGAAGTTGATGCTGCGTTATATAAATTGAGGAAAACCTTTTTAGTATTTTGAAAGCTTCATTGTCATCGAGTAACATTCGGAATGGATGTCTTCTGCAACGTTGCCATGGATCCCATTTGAGAAAGAAAAGGTGGATTTCGGAGTCGGAGAAAAGGAAAGAAAACGTTATCTGCTTGCGGAAGCACAAAGATGTCGATCCACGCATTTCCCATCCCAATACACACTTTAAAAAAAACGAGCTTGCGTATACATCCATGCCCAATTTTCTCAAGTCGTGACAGCTTCTCTAGCCTTTCTCGCCATTTTTCAGGTAAATATATATGTGTACACATATAGGTTAATAAACGTCCATTAATTCGCAATCATACAAAATCACGGAAAAATCGGAGTTTACGACTTTTACACGAATTGATAAATGTCTTCATTCAATTTCCTCCCCTATTAGGTGAAACTAATAATCCTAAAAGCCGAGAGAGAACGAGTAGACAACACGAAACCACTTATGGACCTTAAGAAATTTCCATTTTAGCTAGGAGAGAGGGAGATGACTTTTATGAGCCAATTAAAATAGTGAACGTTCTCCAATTTCGCCACCGTCATTCCGAAGATGATAATAACTTCGCGAGGGTAAAATATAGGGGCTGGTTGATTTCACTCCATCCGCAACTTGTTTCTAACGAGCGGCTCCTTGACGTCGTACGCTGGATGTGCAGATAAAGAAGAGGTTACGATAATATATGAAATGTTGAGGAAATTCTTGAAGGTAGCTGGGCAATGATTCTGGATTTAGGACGTGATGTGTCCCACATTTTCTCATGGTGCATATTAATTTCATATTAATTAGTTTTGTATCCACTATCGTAAAAATAGGATAATGACTGTTCTAGACTAGCGAGCTCTAGATGGTTAAGAGTTATGAATAGAATGAATGCTAGAAGTATACATTAAATAATTTATCTCATAAATTGCCACCCTTTACGATTCATCAAGTCCTTGGACATGACTTTGGTCTAGTGTTTCGTATCAGTTAAAAGTTGAAATAAATACCTTTCTAATAGATTTTCATTGACTATATCACACGTGCATATTAAATCATACAAAAAATTATGAGAAAATGGCGGAACGTGTTTTTTAAGTTGAACAAAACCACAGTAATCCGAAGGTAGGTGAGGATAGAGCTCACCCAGTACTTAGCCCAACGGCGTTCACACATCAGGGTAGGGGGGCCAGTTCCTTATTCCCTGAGTGCCGCATGCGGTTTCCCAAGATGACTTGGTACCCGAAAAATGGCACACAGCAGTTATGATGCTGAGATTGCCAAGAGGAATGGAACCCGAGCACTCAGGTTAGTAGCTCAGTGCTCGACACACTGGACTACCCCGCCCCTTGAAGTTGAAGACTAGAAGAATAAAATAAAAGCCAGTATCTTCACGGTTTATCAATCCGAGGATTAGCTTGTACTATTTTTTCAAGCTACCCCGTTACGCGCCAATCTTTTCAGCTCAACTTAGTTATTGGCGCTGATATATTCCATCGTCCGCTTCTCGTTATTCATCCTGATTAAAATGCATATGATTTCCTAAAGTAAAAAAAGTACCTTTTTAGTGTCTCCTAGCAGAAGCGTTGGCTTTGAGCACTACCCGGGTTGGCAAAATCATTGGAGGGCAAGTTATCGAAGGTAATTAAATTAACGTTCCCACTCTTCTATTTGACAAGACTTGAACAAAAAGTCGTAATTCCATCAAATGATTAAAGAAATAACGTGTCTCATCAGTCAAGTGTATGTGCTCCCAGAATCTGCGATATAACGTGTATGACCAGCTCACAGCCATGTGCTCAACATTTAGTCGTTTCATTCTGAATTCGATATTTTCGTTGACATCTTCCGCTCAAGCATCGGCGAAAGCCTCGTTGAAATATTACGTATCTATGATGGGTGAGTCGTGGAAATGTATCGGTTGAAAAAGTGGTCTCAAAAATGGCATCGATAGCTGGAACATTAAAGCCAAAAAAAAGAGTATTTTCGCTGATTTAAATGACTTTATTGTCATTTGACCCTTTGGAAAACGTTCAAGTATTTTTGTAAAAGAAACATTGTGTGAAGGTTGGGAAGCATGCTTTTATTTGCGTCCTTAATCGTATTTTATGACTTATTTTACTGTCAGAGCAGGGTACAGTTGGTTGTACTGTTTAAATCGCAACCAATATGTTTTCGGAAGATAACTCCCTGGACAAAGAAGCAATTCTGTGGGTATCTGGGGTGTCAGACCCAAAAAGTACTACTCGTAGTATTGATACGCTGACGGGTTCGAAAAATACGCTGTGCTACATATGCTCTTATTATTCTTCCCCCTGTTCGCCTTCCGACGCCAGGCGGGTCTCCAAATTACGACGGCGTTGAGATTTTTCCGGGAGACAAAAGATAGCCCCCTACACCTGAGGTCACATTTCGTATGAAACGAGGCAGGTTCTCGACTCATAAGCGGGTCGAATTCCAAGTGTTCGTTCACAAGCATTTGATTCGGAATTTTGGTTCGCATTTTCTCTCTTAAGAATGTCGTTCTTGAACGTACTGTGCCAGACGCCCTATGGAATTAAATGAAAATGTAGTATTTTTTACTCCCCTCATTTCCTTTTGAAGTGAAGGACGTTCGAGTATACGTTGAGTTAAGAATTGATAAGATGTTGTTTAAAATTCCGATTTGGCAGCTCTTTTCTGAGGAAATTGATGATTATCACATTCTCTTGCTCGGATTCAGATCGTAGACCTTGAATATACTTCATTAATGATGTTGAACATGCTTCATTTATGATGTAGGATACAGATTTTGTTAAAATATAGACATATTTTCCTGCGAACCGCCTAATAACGTGTGGCGGTGGGTGCAAATTCCATTAGGTTTATTGTTGATTTTTAACATCCGGTAGCATTTTCCTCTTAGGAAAGTTCAAATTGTCGAACGTAATGTTTTATGCTGTTTTGATCACAAGTGGTGCGTGGTAAAATGGATTTCTCACATCGGTCCATCTGGAAGTTCATTTTCTGTAAATTCTCCTTGTGATCTCACCATTGCAAGGTGGGACTAAGATATTATTCCCACTGCTTCAGCGTTAAACTCATATCTACATGACAGCAGAACATGAAAGTGGAATAATATGTGGACCTAGGTATTTTAAGATTCAATTAAATGATATGGAAAAAAGAAGCAGGTGACTTTTGGTTCAGGAGCAACTGGTTCAAGCACACTTGACCTAAGAAAATAAAGTGCAGTTAGGGGTTGTGCTCAAGAAGAGTGCCGGATTGAGTAGGAGAAATCCTATCCCCTACTTCTAGTTGCACTCCTCGCACCAAAAAACACCGCCCAGATAGTTGGTGGTATTGGGCGTTACTTGGTGGAAACGATTCACCATTAAAGACAAACCAACTTGATTTTTCCACATTTGTGGAAAAATCGAGTTTGTTGGTATTTTATGATGGCTCAGATAGCCTCAATCTTGTCGCAACTTATTTACCCAGAATTATCAAAGTCCAACATATTCTCAAAGAACAATACCATATTATAAAAATTATAATGAGTCAATATCGCCCATCTTACCATCATGCCCATCTGAGTCCTTCAACCCGATACCACAACAAGCCCGATACCTCAACGTCCCGCAAACTTGCGGGACGCTGAGGTATCAACCAGACCTCCACTTCACCCACCTGTGTTACCTCCTCCACTTTCCTCAACCTACAACCGGCCTCGGTGTAAGTTCTTCCATATTTTCCGCTCAACAGCTTCCGGCCCCAAAAGAACTTCACAAATTCCACTTGTACCTCAAAAAACGTAATATACCGCCTCTCTTGTAATTTCAGCACCTCCTTCTACGTAGGTGAATGCACGACCGCCCTTTCCATCCGCATCAAAAACCACCGCTATTCTATAAAATCTTCCGCATGCCTCGAATACCCTCTCCCAAAACAAAAAACACAGAAAACGCATAAAAAGGACACTCACATGTAATTATACGTTTCGACGGTCTAGCCGTCTTCCTCAGTTCTTCGTGAAGAAAGGCGGCTAGACCGTCGAAACGTATAATTACATATGTGTGTGTCCAAGTGTTAGACCTTGTGTGTGTCGCCGCTCTCTAGCGTTTTTTCCGAGTGCATATA
>LYUA01000335.1:657408-667625 GCA_002093875.1 Calopteryx splendens
CAGGGAAGGGAACTAGCCACCCTACCCTTATGTGTGAATTTCACATGCCGTTTGGGTTAGTACTGTGTTTTAGCTCTAACCTTTAAGTACGGATTAGTACTGTGTTTTAGCTCTTTTAGCTCTAGCTGTATTAGCTCTAACCTCTCCTACCAAACCGACTTTTTGGTTGATTACTGTGATTTTTAATCTATAGACCATCTCTCCAAGCGAGTTTGGTTGTAAAAAAAACACGGTATTTTTAGATCAATTAAAGCATTAATGTTAAATCCTGATTCTGCGTCAGTACGTTAATTATAAAGTTGAAATAATAAACGAAGGTTGCATTTAGGAGTTAGCTAGAGTTCATGATCATCAACGTCAATGAATCGAAGATATATTTTATGACCCAAAAGAGGCAACTGATGTAGCGAAATTCACTTATTTCGCCAGAAAGATTTAATGATGACCCCATTCACGAACTAAAACCATTTTGAAGGAACATACATGAAACCTTTCGAGGAAAATAATGATAGTATTGACTCTTTGCTCGTTCTTCATGATACAAAATGTGCAGAGTATGAAGAGTAATATAATCTGCAAAATCAGGATGCTTTAGCAATGTAAAAGTTCAGGCCAAATGCGGTATGATGAATCATTACATTTCAGGAAAAAATAAATGAATACTAACGAAACGATGAGGCTATGTAGTTGAAATGTATGATTCCGTGTCAGGATATCATATCTGCTTATATCATTTGATTGGTCGTAAGTTAACGCATTATTTACTATTGGAAAGGCATAGGTCAATTTCTCGATCAGTGTACGTTGGGACGCGGGTGGGCCAGGGTTTAATTTTGAGATACATGGCGAGTAATCAACGAGAGAATGAGGATTTTGAGATTCACTGTACCAGAAAAAAAACTCTGATTATGATTATTAAAATTAAGCATTCTCAATGCTTATAATTTACTTATTCCATGTGAAAATGAAGTTTAAAAGTTGTACTGTAAAAAAAGGGCGACTTAGCCCATAAAACCCTTATTTATTCTTATTTTTACAGGATACCGATTTCCTCACTGACATCGTATTATCAGAGAACTCGCATATTCGTATTTTTTCAAACTTGGTGAGTCATTCGCCACAGTGCGCAGATACATCTGGTCTTAAAAACCACACTTTTGATGGAAGCTTTTTCTAGATTTTGCCCGATGTTCATATTTCAATAAAATATATTATCAACTCCAACACTCTTTTTCGAACAATTCATTTATCTCACAAATAATTAAAAAAATAACAACACTCAAAATAAGTGAAGGCACAATCAGTTAAATATTTTCATTTGGTGGCTAGAAAAAACTTGAAGATGTCACAACGAAAATAGTTGGTGATGACGCGTAGACATTTGTATTCAGTGAACCTTGTTATTCGCCAGATGGCGGCTACAAGCAAAAGAGAAGGATTTTTTCCTCGAAAATATTTTAATTTGCTGGAACAGGACTATGCAAATAAAAGGAAATTACACCAGTGGAAAGTCTTCGAGCGGAAAGTAAACAAAATTCCGGGGATGAAGGGATAAAAAGGCGGAAGGTATACGCTGATATTCGGAGAAAACGCGGCGGAGGACTCATGGAGATAGCGGATATTATCAGGGCTTTAAAAGCTTGCAATACATTTGAGTCGTCAGTTATTTAGAGAGCCAGACTGATGTATTGAATTAATGACACTTTTTGAAGGATAGCTTGAGCAAAACTATTGTTCGGACCGCGAATGAATTATTGGGGAAAGAAATTTAAAAAGAGGGCCATTGTCGATGCTTCAAATCGCTTATGACCTATAAATTCGAATAATAAGCACAGCGTCAAGTATTGAATTGCCAGAAATGGATTAAGGGGTTACTGAATGTAAATGGGAAATTAAAAAAATACTTCTTTAGCCTCTTTGTTTTTTTATTTGTTTTACTTTATTTCTTTTAGCCTTAATAATGATTTTATAATGAGATGCGGTAAGCTATTTTGAACAGTAATTTTCTGGCCAAGGAAGGTTTTTAATGCACTCATGAACCGAGCAATGATACTCGTACAACAATAAATAACCTAAAAACTACAAATTAAAAAAACATTTTTTTTAAATCTTTCATATTCTCTACCCCCATTCATTCCGTCCTGCATGCCTCTTCTTTTCCTCCTACTACCTCACCTTTCCAACATTCTCCTCTCTATCTCAATCTCCAACATTCCATTGGCACTCAATATGCCCTGGATCCACTTCTCCTACCTTCTTCGAATTTCTCCCGACAACCTTCTCCCCCTTCCTAGAATTTATTCTACTTTCCCTCGTCCATGCCTGGCGCTTCTTCGTTTGCTTCCCATTCTAAGCATTTAACTTTTTTCCTTTTCTCACCACACCCACATCTCGAAATCCTTCAGTTTATGCTTATCGTCTTAACTCAAGCTTCAGAGCCGTAGAAAACCACACTTCATATCAAAATTTTCTCTCATATTTTCTTTTTGCCTTTAACTAACGCAATTAGTCTTTTAAACTTAGCCTTCATTTTTCATTGGAACCTCATGGCCTTGAATTACTTGTGATTTATTCTCATCCCGTAACTGTCGCACTGGTTCTGCCATACAGTCAGTAATGAGTACAATCCCTTGACTGATTGGCTTATTAAAGCTTGATCATCGGCGAATTTAAATGACTTCTTCAGTTTCACGTCGACTCTGCCTCCAATCTTCCCCATGGCTCTCTTGCCGCCGCGAAAACGTTAAATATTACGGCTGATAACGGACAAACCTATCTTGCCCCCCTGCCTATCACTGTCCATTAACATTTTCCACCGTTACCCGAACTTGTGCATTCTTAGACGCAATCAGGTTTTAGATAAGTTTCCTATCCCTCCAGTGTACTCCTATCTTCTGCAATACGTTGATAAATTGTGCCCAGTTTACTCTAACAAACGCCTTATCGAAATTCACGAAGCAAACACATACATCCTGGTTATATTATAGTTTCATTTCTGTCTATGACCTCATTACGGCATTGCCCGTACCGCTGTTTAAACCCAAAATGATCTTTTCCGAAAACTAGTATTTTGCCCTCTTCTCCATTTTTTGGTAGGTGCTCCTAAGTACAACCTCTGCCACCAGCGGAATGAAACTTATTGTCTTATGGAAACAAGCTTTAATACTCACGTATTCTTTTTCCCCCCTTTTATGGGATGAGAATGAATACTTATCTAACGAAATCTCCTGGCCAAATTCCTCCCTCATAAATGTGATAAGCTAACGATAAAATTATTAAAAGCAAACACTACAAATTGCATACATAACTAATAGTAGGCATTGCAAAGATGAATATTTAAAAAATATATAGTGTCAATTTATCGATTCAAATGCTCGGAGTTTCATTGCGAGAGTTTCGCAATTTATTCCATAGCAATAGCCAATCTAAGAAGTGAAGATTGTGTTTTTAATGTTTCGTAGGTCAAAGACCAAAATCGAAATACGTTTTTCAGTCTCAAAAATCTTTTTTGTGTAATAGTTCGCCCAGAATTTTTTCTCGTTTTCCATCTTCGCCCCAGGACCATTAATCATTCCCATGCTGGAACGGATTTTACAACGTCCCATTATTTATACGAGCATTTAATATTTTGCACAGTAGATACAGAATTTTTACTAGGATTACACATACATTACCATTTCAAATAAATTCCAGTTGATTTTAATAGCTGCAGATTACGATTTTAAGTCTTCGTTTTCGTCTTCGCCTCTATTACTCAAGTGTAACGTGGCCGCGTTTAAACCATTTCTAGGGTGAAATTTGCTCTCGTGAAAGGGACTCTGCCCGTGTCCCTGTGATGCCTAGGTATGTCCTCGGCCACGCAATTTTCATCTTTTTCGTTTCACTCAAAACTCCAGGCTATTGGAAAATATAATCATAAATATCAGAGCCTCGTATCTTCCATTCCTCGCCCAATTACTCTCTTTGTTTTCTTATTTTTATCAAATATAAAAATGAAGTTGCAATACATTGAAAAACCGGAGTCAAATTTGCTCATGTCAAATGAAGCGCCGAAACGCTGACAACAGAAAAGCATCTTTTTTCTTCTCCGGGTTATCAAATGGCGGGATCATTTGAAATGCTCGATGACCGTGGTCGCGAAGTACATCGCGCGGTAGAGATAAGTCTAAATTGAAAATATTGCCGTTTCTACTTTTTTCATTAATCCTGTATGAGATAAACAAATGAAATTGCAGAAAAGCGTATATGGCTGCATGGAAATACTGATAGCCCCCGTGTTCACGCATGACAAATGGTGAACTTTTCATCGTTGACTTCGGTCGTTTTTAAAGGGGAAAAATTCAGAGGCGAGGCAGCTCCAATCACAGCTGAACGAATTTAGCCCTAATTTACTACGAACGAAGTGTTGAATGTTGCCAACTTTATTACTAAAAAAAGAACCAGTTGAAGTTTTTCGTCATTTCGATCACTGTCATTCAATTATTCATTGAAACGTACATTCGACATAATGACCATAAGTGGTCATCGCAGTAATCAACCCGAAGCTCGGTTTGGTAGGTGAGGTTAGATCTCATCCAGTACTAAGGCATGTGAAATTCACAAGTAAGTAACAGGGTGGCCAGTTCCTTTCTCTGTACCGCCTGTGATATCCCAGGATGACCTGGTACCCAAAACTAATCAAAAGTACACAGCTAATCAAAAGTACTACATCAGCGACTTCCTTGTGGTCTATGTATTGGATCCTATCAGTAAATTGGTTAGCATAGTAGATGTATTTTTCCCACACCATAGTAGAGCTTTCTAAAGGCATGTTTGCTAATAATGAAGAATATTGCTTCTTAAAAGTTAATCAGATATTTTGTTTGCACTTTTTTCCTAAAACCAAGAATAGACAACACCAGGAACTAAAATTTGTAAATCTGAAGTGGGAGATTGCATTTTTTCAGTAACGGGTTGTATTCAGAAGTTCACACTGTGAAGGGAAATTATAGTAGCACATTAATGTACCAGCTTGTCAAAAATGGAATACATTATGATACATTTTGATTTATGAAGAACAGGGTTATCCTTTGAGACCTCTGCATTGGCTATCCTAAGACCTCTGCATTGGTCTGACTAAGCAAAATTCTGGTTTGGTTACCATATCATCTCAAAAGTAAAAATACTTGTCTTCCAATTGTGGCTAATTTGGTTAAGAGTTTCATTAGCTCTTTGATCAAGTTGCTTTTAAACTAAATTAGCCTCAAAAAGCTTTAGTTCAATCCATGCCCTAAAATTCCTGCTTTCATATGCAGAACCAGGTCGCCTATATGAGTAACATATACATTTTGCATTAATGCATTTTACTTTGGAAGTACCCACTCCATTCCAGCAAACAGAGGCATGAGTGATAAATTATGCATTGAAAATAAATGCATGCACGCATAGGAATTCTATGATATACATCAAAGTTCAACAATTTTCTAAATGAGTGTGGCCTCTTCAAATCTGACTTCAATCATAGACCTTCAGATGAAGTGTTTGATGATGACATCACGCTTCAATCAACTTACTTACTATTGGTGGACAGCTAAAAATGATTTCTATCTGCCGAAGGATCTATATCAAAGTAACCTTTGCAAATATAACCTTTACTTGTATGTATTGACATATTTCAATGTGAATTCATGTGGTATGTAACATTTACAACCTTGGAAAATAAATAATAAATCAAATTAATAGGTCTTGAATATATTTAAAATTAATCCCTTATTTTCAGGGTATTTAATAATGAACTACAACTCATTAATTCAATAGTGAAACTGTTGAGCTGTACTCTAACAGGAATAAAGCAAGAAAATCTACCAAAATCAGGTTCCTTAATGACTGTTGCCTTCAAGGATAGGGGAAGTTATAAAGGTGCAACTGTTAGGTAGAGACAGTGTGAAAGTTAGGCTAAACGTAGGTAACCTATTAGTGGAAAGATCCAGGTGATCGCCTACTGTTAACTACAAATTGGATACCCAACCAACTTATCCAATTTCTTGAGAGCAAATTGGAAGAACATAAAGAGAAAAACTAAATAAAAGTTAGGAATGGTAAAAGTATTTTACCATTTTGCCAAGGTAGCATTGCCTTCAATTAATTAATGGGAGCATTAATAAATTTTAAAAACATGATAGCAAATTCTTCTAGGATTCTTGATATGGTAAATCAATTTATCTGAGTAAGCGTGGTAAAATGAATATGTACAACTTTTATGATAGTTGTACAGACAGGAAATATCATATAAGACAACTACTTTGACTGAAATATGAATTTCGAGTTGACTCAAACATTTTTGCACAAATATATAATGAAATGACCATAATAGCTTAATATTTTCATTCAGTAGGAATTCTGCCACTACAATAGGAATCTGTTATTTGTAATAATAGTAGCCAAAAAATCATTCAGCATTATGCATTGAGGAGCCATATAGATCATTCATTAATCAATAGATCAGGAAAAAATGAAAACATTCCATGATAAATTTATACTCATTACAGAGGGGAAACCTCTAACCTCATTGCCTTGTCTTTCACAGATAAATTAAGTGACAGAAACCTCTGTAGGAAATGGAATGTAGGATGAACCAAAAATGCTTCAATTTTATCCAAAATGACACATCTTGTGATTAGTAAGTTTGGACTTCTCACTTTTGTTGTCAATTCGGTTTCCTTTTATCTCTCTGGATGACAAAAGATGGTGGTGGTGTGTGAGGCATCTTCTACATGATGTAATATTTCACATGATCTAACTCCAGGCACTATTGTTGATCCTATGTTATTCTCTTTTATGTAAGAATATTTCCTTCATACTAAATTTGTTTACATATGCAAAAGAAAATAGTTGCTGAATTGTTAATCAATTATAAGTTATTCTTATGGGGAGCCTCAGGAGCCTTTTGTGCGTACAGAATGCCATAAGTCAGGTTAGGTTATCTTTATTACTTCCATCTGCACCTTGTACACCATCCCCACATTATTTTCTCATACATAGGAATATGATTTCAGGAAAGTTACTGGGAAAATGTTTTTTCCTGCATCTGCCTAAATCTATTGCATTGCTTTTTTCATTAATGAAAATCACTTACCCATTCAAATTTGTCTTAAGAGTGTTAAACATTAAGAAATAAAACCGTTATAAATAGAATAAGCAATATTCTCATTCATTGATCAATTTAAAGCTGTCAATAATATTATTTACAGCTTTCATTATCATTTGCTAACACCATTTGCCAAATTTAAACATTGAAATTTGCATCTTTTGGTGTCCATATTTTCAAGGGAATTTAGACTGGAACTCAGTATAGTTTAGAATATAGAAGTCTGAATTTTTTGTCTTGCTGGTGCATCTATTAAAAAATGTAATTGATAATTTATTTTTTTTTATTCTCCTTGTAAAACTAGGAACTGAGGTGGAAGTAGTCTATTCAATTTACATACTGGTTTGATGTTCATCAAACTTGCTATTTCAACAAGTTTGGATGTATTAGCCCTTTTATTAATGCACAGATATGTAAAGAAACTGATTTTTGGCCTGCATAATCAAGGGAATGATGAGAATGAGATAAGTAACATTCTGAAATAGTCTGTGACTTTTCTTTTTTCAAGTTCCTCTACTTTACTTGTATTATTACAAATGAACATCACTTCACTTAGTAGCACCTGTTAATCATTATTCATTTTGAGATGAACCTGAGTTAAGTTTGATAAAATTACAGAATAGAGTTTGCAGGATAAATCATCACAATAGTATGCTCCTTCATAATAATTATGTGATTGGTTTTTCACTGTTTGCTGAGCGCCTGATTTTATCTATAAATCTTTGAGACAATTTCTGCATGTGCCCTTGATGAATTTATTCCAGCATGCCAAATAGCCAGCTTATGTTTCAAAATCTTAATTGCACCGTCTATTTGAGGAGTTAATCTATTTTGCCTGTAGCCTCCAAAAGCATATATCCACATCTTTCAGAAATGTAATTTTGGTGGTGGTTAACTGCTTTCTCATAATCATGTTTGAAGTAGGTATTTAAAAATCAAATGACCTTTTTAATTTTGAGCAGGTGAGTTAACTTTGAGTTGGCATTTACTAGTAGAAAGGCTGATTTAAATTAGTATGTAGGTATTTAATAAAAGAGCTGAAAGTAGCCATCAAATTTGAAGTTCTTTGAGAATGCAGGGCATGATAGGGTGATTACTATCGTACTTGAGAATGTTCCACATGACCAAGGAGCAAGCAGTGCTCTAATTTTTTTAAAGAAAAATTGCCTTTTTGAGATTTATGATGGAACCAAATTACATAAGAGTATTAGTATAAGAATTACAAGTCATATCTTCTAATCCTTACAAGGGGATAGGTAATAAGAGCCCATTTAATTGAAGAATGGCCCATTATTTTTTAAGATAAAAAAATCCTGCTGTAGGAGCTTTTTTTTCAGAATTAGATTTTGTAGCAAAATGTGGAGAAGCCTATAATATATTGTAGTATGTCTTTTTTTTCTGTAGAGAAATTATTCAAGGGAGATGATTTTGGGGCCTTAGTCAAGTTAACTGAAGCCAATTAATCGCATCACACGATGAACCATCTGGGAGTATAGTATACCTAGTTTTATTTAGAACTTCTTTAAAAAACTAATCTGCCTTGAGATGATAGGTTTTTATAAAATGATATAGAGGCTAAATTCTACTGATGAGAATTGAAAAAAACTTCATTGTTTTAAAATTAACATTGAAGTAGATATTTATTTATGCCATAAATACACTGGTATAAAGATTACAGAAGTTTGGTAAAAATATAACTCTTAGAAGTGTTCTGCATTGAAAATGGACGAGCCAGTGGGAGGGTGAGCATCAAGTTGATAGAATGTGAGTTGCTGTTTTTTTAAAATACTTAACTTTGGTATACATCTTTTTAAACTTCTGTCCATGTTTTTTGTGTTGGCAAGGTAGGTATTATTAAAAAATAACCTAGTTAAGTAATTGGTAAAGCAAGTTTACTAAGATAATGCTTTAATGGCAGAGCCTGAAGTAAAGAGCATTTATATGCTTTAAAAGGAGGCAATGAGAATAACATTGATAAGGCTGTTATACTAGCCTGGTAGGTGTTAGGGTAAGGAATACTGGATTACTAAATTTGGATGAAAATCGACCATTCAGCCCTAAATGTTTGACATTAAAAAATCACACATATACCAGCCCTATGTATAAGGGCCGGCTTTGAAAAATCCATATCCTGCAGCTGGAACAACTCCATAAACCAAGAGGTGCTGTTATCGGGCCCTAATTTAAGTAAAACCAAAACTTCATTTTTGCAGACAGCTCAGTATTTTTATTTTTGGCTGTGGAATCTGAATATTGGACAGGCAATCCTGGTTTCCTGAAGTGACCCTGGAATAAACAGCCAGTGTCGAAGTTTTCAAGTTGTCTTCATCTTGTTGTCAGCCATTCATGATTTTTGCATCAACCTCATTTTTGGTATTGCTATGAATTATAGTATGTTGGCCCTTGGAGTTGGTCATTGCCAGGCCGGATTGTTGGCTTTAATATCAATTTGAAATTATAGACAATCCTCAATATTCAGGACTAGGCTTTTAATTGTATAACAATTTCATTTTCACATAAAACATGTTGCACATACCAACAGATTTTTTAAAAGAAAATTGAGCTGGAATTAGAGATTTTCATAAAGCAAAATGGATTAAAGAATAAGAGGTGGATGCATGGATAAAGTGGGTGAGTTGTAAATGTACAAGGGGTGTTCAATAATGAGTGATCATAAATTTTTATTCGCATAATTTATTGTGCACAATTTTAATTTTATGCTATATTATTTAACGTGCGATTGCATGTGTGGTACAAGTTTCATTGATTTGACTCCAGTATTGTATCAGTGGCAACCATTGCAAGTTGAAACATGTTCAGCCTGAGGCAACTGTTCTCCTCTTTCCACAAAGGTGTTTCTTCACATTGGGGAACAGGAAAAAGTCTCATGGGGCTAGGTCAGGATTATAGGAAGGAGGAACACACCTCATATCGATTTTCATGAGATATTCAGCCTGAACAATAAACATCCTGTTGTTCTGATGTAAGCAGTCTCAAGGCCCGTTTACACGGGGCATTTATTGCTGCAATAATTACACAAACGATTGCACAGGAGTAGAACATGTTCTATTTTGCCTGCAATCGAACGTGA
>LYUA01000335.1:693014-710528 GCA_002093875.1 Calopteryx splendens
ATGTATGGAATGTAAAAGAATATTAACGCGTTTTACAAGGAAATAGTTGTTTGCTCTCATTTGTCTGAGGTCGCCCAAAACGAGGAACACGTCACCCGACGAAATGCGGCTTTGTTTCTAACGACAGCCATACTTTTGGAGGAGACTGGAGATGAGGTCTCATGTCCCCCCAATCACCTCCCACGTGCGTCTGCGACAGCAATCTTTCACGTTGCGTGCGTGCGCATGTGTGCTTGCGTGTGTAGTTCTGCGGTCGCGTTTGAATACAAATTCCGTTTCAGTTCGCCATAACAATGGAGCTTCCCGACCAGTTTCCGAGAACCAAGACAAGGCCCGTTACTGTGCATATTTTCTACTTAAACGGTACTTCATTTTGGTCTCTTCGTAGCAAACTGCGTCTCTTTCGGCACATTGTCTAAGACAATATACTATGTTCTAATCGATTATTTCTCGCCGCACATTTTTCGGTCGTCCGGTCTGGTTCACATATTTAAACATGGTGTTGTTTTCGGTGGTTATTATATCCGGATTAAGCAAGATGTAATGGCAAAAACGTATGTATTCAGAAATGAACGGACTACGCTAGAAGATTCCTCGTGGAAAACGGCTGCCCAAAATATGGCATGGTAATATCTCTTGTTGGCGTGTAATGAGAGGATATTGAGAGTTGACCTTTAAATCCTTTCGTTCATTAAATTCCCTCATTAAATAGGCATCGTTGCCTGAACAGCAAGCCTTAAGTTTGCCTCGTGACTCAGTACCGAGACATCCTCACTTTATCTGTGGCGAGCGATGACGTTCGTCGTCCTGGACCTCTGAAATACAAAGTCGCCTCGGTGGTATTCGGTGACATTTTCTTCGCTCTTCACTGTTGTAGACGATCTGTAAATTGGGTCGTATTAAACTCCTCTAGTGTCGGAAATGGCCGTGGAACACCCTCCGAGCATGCGAACCGGGGAAATCCACCGAAACTCAACCGCGGTGGCTTTTCGTCTTTCGTGTGGGGGTGGGGTCTTTCGTTCTTTTTTTTTGGTCAATTTCGCACACGTCCCGCATATCTAGATTACCTCCACGCTCTCGTTTTCTCTCCGTCGACGTGTTTTCGTAATGCGCCGCGGAGTTAAAAAAAAATTCTCAGAGGGGCTCCTTGCGTAAATTTCTCATGGAAAATGGAGGAGCAACGGGGGAATTGCCTGTGAACCTATTTACCGCGCCATCTCTCCGCCGCCGCAGTCCAGGAGGACACCGGGTCTGCAGACGCCGCCCCCTGGCGTTCGTATTCCGCATCCGTTGGCCCTCGACTACGAGAGCTACGAGTTCAGTTGGAAGAAATTAATTAAATTAACGGATGTACATCGAGATCTAGTGAACGGACTAATTTTTGTCCTTCTGCTCACATTTCCATTTTGAGCGTAGGTGTGCGTTAAAAAAAATCTGAGAAATTGGAAAACGGGGAAATAACTTCTTTCATAATGTTTTACTGATTTAGCGTGTAAAAAATGTCTTCTACTAAAATATTCGACGGGTTTGAGCGAAAGATGAATGCCGCCCGCGTATAATCGGTGATGGCATTTGGCATATGGTGTAGTATTATATGTAATTGTGGTATAGTAGTAGTGGTTCGTGACCGTCTTGTCAAGTATTAGTATATATTGTTTAACTTAACCACGCACGGGTAAATGCATTAGTTAATTATAACAGTAATATTAACTTCTTTAAGGAAACATAACTCTCTAGAGAGTTTGAAATGTGAGGGTTACCTAATTTATTATAGAACACAAAAAAACTAAATTTTTCCACAAACTTTAAAATTTAGTTGTTTTGTCCATCATGATGAATCGTTTCCACCAAGTTACGGCCGATGCCATCAACTAATTTATAATGATAAGTAGCACAAATGAAAAACATTTAATAAATCCTTAATTGGGGAAAGATTATATTAATAGTGTTTGTAAACTAGTTAGTTTACTATCAACCCGACTATTTTAATGTGGTTTATTTCAAATTATGCGTATTTCTTGTAAAACTCCTTCGCTTTCGAATAGCATAGATGATCCTATCTGTGCATGTAATCTGAATGATAAAGTTCCTTCTCCGTAAAAACTATTGAGCCCATCAATTAGCGGTGTCCTTATTTCTAAACACGTTTTCTTCTCGGTATCTCTTAGGAGCCCCATTAAACAAGTTAATTCAGCCTCTTAGAGTTTTTGAAAGAGGATAACAAAGATTGCGACCGCCGGTAGTTTAATGATATGTTTAACCGCATTCGAGTACCGCTGCCATTCCAACTGCAATGCGTAGGGCCGGGTCGGAGTGTCGAGAGAGAGGGGGACTACTACAGCTTGTCCCAATGTCGTAGAACTAGTAGAACCTCCTTTAACTGTCGAGCTAAGTGTAGTCATGAAATTCTAATTAGAAATTAAACTTGAATTTTTTTTAGCTTGTGCTTATATTTTTTCTCTGAAAATTTTCAAAAATAAAAGTAGCAAGCAATTCATTCAATCTCCTGAACAGTTCGGAGGTGCCTTCATCTAATTTTGGAGTCAATCTGTGCGTAATCTTTGCAGTCCGTGTGTGCTTTGTATTTATTTATTTTTTTAAAATTCTGCGGGGGCAAACTTAACTAAAGCTACTTAATTAAACTTTTCCCGGCAGAGGAAAGGCAGAGCAGTGATTCATATTCGTGGACGAACGGATGCTCTGGGCGTCGAGGACACCGTGTACACACAGAATGTTTGTTTGACCTTTAAGTACGGAGCATTGCTTAGATTATTTTATTCTGCCAATGCGTGCGTATGCGTGTTGCGCAAACGCAGTAATGTTCATTTTGTAGTTTTCGCCACTTGAGTTTGGATTTTGTTTTCATTGCGAGTCGTTTGTTTCGTCAAGGGTATTGATACGGGTCACGTTTGAGACTTCCTTGTTTTTTTTGCAAGCATGTCCAGTCCTAAAGTTTGGATAAAGCCTCGGAATTTGGAATATAATCATTCGCGTGCCACTCTGCAGAGCAAAATCCTCGGAACCCATGGTTAACATCCAAAAAGGTTGGTTGGAAATATTTTTTTTGCTGTTTTAGTTGAGGTCAGGACTGTCTTATGTTTGAGGACTACTTGAATAAAAATCCCAAAACATTTACAGAAATTTTAATTGTTCATTAGACAGATTTGGAACTTTCGGGCGCATTTTTGTTTGAAAAAGAAATCCGTGTTTCCTCACTAGTGCCCCACCACCGGTAGCCTGAATATACCTCCTAAGGGGGCGCATTTGTTTTTTATGTGCACTTTTATAGACCATGAACGGGTTCAGGGTGCAGACTTCGTTGGAGACGAATTTTTAAGTTTCGTGTGCGGGCTTGAGCACTTTTTTGAATATCGACTCAAACTTATTTTATTATCTGATGACTAAACCTTCACATATAGGGGAGACTAAGTTTGCTGTGAAAGAACGATAATTTTAAAGTACTCCTCATTTCCTCGAGTGATTTTTTTTTCATATGCTAACAAGCGATTAATTTCACTTCATTGGCAATTTTAGAAGGCCATTTGAGAACTAAAAAAATAACATGGAAACAGTGTTGTAAATCGGAAACGCAATTAGTGTACCTATTGCTTCGGGAATGGAATAGGTGATTTTTTATAAAGCGAAGTGTCACTATCGAGTTTGGAAGAATCGAAGAAAAGACTTTTGACGACGAGAAACCTCCAACTGCCAAGGATTCGACATTACTTAGGTTCTCCTGATTGAGTCCTAGCAGGAAGATGTTTTATCTCAGACCATAGAAGATGATGCTTCCGGTCATCTGAGACTCCTGTGGCACTTGCGGTTGGCGTAAAGAGTTTGTCGAGGTTTCCTTTAATCCTTTCCCCTGCCCTTCCGGCCCTTTCGTCTCTACGCCCTCTCTTGTTCGAAGACTTAAATCTCCGCTAATGCCCTTTCGTCACCCTTCCCTTCTGCTGCACCCTCACCACTTATGTTTACTTTAACCCTTCCATCCCCTAATGCCTTTTGTCCTTTAATCCCTCCCACTTTCGCCAGTGCGGATGTGGGGAATTTACAGTCTTTCGCCTCTTAACCTCCCAAATGAATCCCAAATTTTGTGAATTACCTTTCAGGACCATTAGAACTGGACTTGGAAAACGTTTGTAATGGATTATCTGTCTGGAAAAATCTCAATAATGAGGTTTTGGTACGTTCGCGGTCACGTGGTAATATGTGATGGCTTTCCTTCACATTCTCTTCCTTTTCCAATGGGTATTCTCATTCGTAACGCCAGAATCGCGAACGTTTCTTTCGATCCGTGCACACGAATCGATATTTTTTTGCCTCAAGGTAAGAAAAATATCATCGTAAGCAAACTTTCCATCCAATGTTGATGCCACCTACATTCGCAGTGTTCAGTGGGTCGCCGTTAATTAACGCTGGGGTGATAAAAAGTTTCGTCTTTGGGAGGTTTGAGATTCGTAATCATTGCGAATGTCGTGAAAAATGCGAATCAAACGTTAGCGGAAGTAGTCATTGGGGTCCACAGTCCCTACATACTGACGGTATCAATGTAGCCTCTTCTAGAAGCCCAAGCAACGGCAAGGACGCCATTGAAACAATTGTCTGGAATCGTGCCCGGATCTTTTACTGGAGCCACCGCTGCCAACGGATTTCCTGAGGGAATAGGGAAAGAAGTAAATAGTTAAATTATCGAAGATACGAGAAGAAATTATGCAGATATATCTGCTTTCACTTATGCATTTTCCTTTGGAGAAGAGACTGAGAAATATTTAGACAGATGGAGAGGGAAAGAGACAGAGCGAAATCATACTATGGAGGTGTAATGAGTGTAGTGATGCGGTCATGGTGTAATCCTCGTAGCAATTGCACGAAAATCCAGATCATCAGTAATGATAGATGAGGGGAAGTAGCAATAAAAGGGTATTTTGGTTTTTGCTTCAAAGTTCCGCATTGCGTCCAAGAGTTTCACGGCGCTCCTCGCACCACAACGATGTCGTATATTTTGAGTCTAAATGCATTAGTGGACAGTCTCTCGCAGCCCATATGAGCGGATCGTGCAAATGGCGTATCTTTTCACTTCACGTAGTGGGTATTTTTTTAAATCCGGCCCTTGAAGTAGATGTAAGGGGATCTCTTGTGCTCGAGGAGCGATTGGAAAGCGAATAGAAAGTCCTCCCACAACTTTTGCGTTAAGGAGCGGATCAATGGAACTTGACACTTGGATGCGACCTCTTCGTGAGACGCAGAACGTGTCCAGTGGACGTACGCACACTTATGCACACGCAAGCAATGTGCGTTTCCCCCCTAAGATCAGGCGGACGCTCCGAGTGCGCGGGAAAAAAAATATTTCTCCTATTCGCACAAATGAACTCGGTGGCACATATTGATGGAACAGCATATTGCTGCTGGAAGCAGGGAATGAATGAGTCGACCTGAAAAATTTTGAGTTGAAATATGAGAAAAACTATGCCCGTAACAAAGCAACCTTCCGATTAACTTTCGTATCGTTGTGCGTTAAAAGATTCTGAAGGCACGCGAACTATTGGCGAATTACTATATACCGTTCATGAAAGGGGGTTTAATTTTAAGTGTATCTTTGCAAACGCCAAAAAAAACTTGCAAGAAAATGATGAAAGACCTTGATACCCTCGTATTGTAAATAGAGTATTCAGAGAAAAGAAACTTGCAAGAATTTGAGAAGAGTTGAATTGGAAAGTCGAACTCATCTTTACCTGACACTTGGCGAACTTTTGCAGATCAGTGCGCTGAGTTGATGCAGGAGGGGTGCCAGTAAGATGAACTCTAAATGGGTAATATTTTGTGCATATAATATACCCGATTTATCAAGAAAACAAGGAATTACAGATATCACATTCGTCATTTTTGTCATGTTTCCTAATCCTCGGGTTGGTTGAACTTGATTTTATTTTTTTTCAATGGATGAACGTAACGATCTTCGCTTCTCGAGTATGTTCATATTACTAAATAAAAATCTTCTGGGTGGTGCGAAGCCGGAATTAATTTGGTCAACTCCCTTTTCTCTAAATTCCTTTCTCTTTTTCTGGATCAACACTGTTCTCGCCCCCGTTAACAGATGCTCATTTGGTATTTTTTTGGGGGTTCCCGCAAAAGATATATAGCCTCGGGTTTTCAGACATTAATGGTGCTTAAAGTTCTGAAAAAAATTCTCATCTGGCTCGGAAGTAAAATTTTTATACGGGTTGTAACATTAGATGCGCTACGTATAGAACGATTACCATTATCTATTGCTTTGAAGGTCCCCGGTATCAGCGATCCGTTACCTCATAGACGAAGGATTTTTTCCGTAACACTCTGACTCCATCCACATACCTTGCTTTCACACTAGGCTAAATTCGTCCCCGTGTTTCCTTTATTATTTCCCACACATAGGTATCACGGGGGATAACGGGTAGTTGTGCCCCTATCTGTCACATTCCACTCTGACTCTCCTTCCGCCATCCATAGCCCAGGTATTCGACATCTCTCTAGGGAACGAAATAGATTTCCCATCTGTCAGCCTTGCTACTCGAAAAATCAACGGTGGATGCCAAAGCACTTTCCATACTTTCCACATTTCATTTTATTAGTGGCCTCATTACTGCAATTGGAACACATCTTTTCCTATTAGGTATCTCTAAAAATCTAAACCCAAACTTAAATTTGTCTACAGAAGTTGTAAGTGGTCGTTTTCTTTGTTTCGAGTGTATTTAAAATGAATTCGGCGGCAGTATAATAGGTTTTTCAAAATGCTCCGTCAAATTATCGGTCAAACTTCACATAGATATTATTTCGAGTTTTGATGTGTGTACTGGGTGCGCCGACAGCGCAAATATTTTGGAATCAATTATTTTGAAATAATATGTTGGAGAATACTACCTAAAATAACTCATGCTTGTGCCTTCTTTATCTAAAAATTTGTTTTATTTCTCGAAGTTACAATGACCAAAAGAGATTAATAATTCAGAAATATTAATTTAAACATATCTGCTAGCTCCAGCTAAACCCCCACTGGTTTCAAGAGAGGCCGCTGTGATTGATATGCCGTTGACATCCACGGGGTGAGTCAATCACGTTTCTCCTTTGCCGTGGTAGGGAGATATTATCTTGCCCAGCCTTCCCTTGAGTGTGAAATGTCGCACAGTTTCTAGACATCTCTTGATTCCTCATCCTTGTTACCAAATCTCATATAAGTCCCTGCCCCCTTCACCTTCCCTCTCTTTCCAGTCGCTTGCCGACTTCTACTATCTTCAGGCTCTCTCATTATTTGCTCCTGCCAAATTAAGGAAGAACGCAAGTTTTCGATCCGTCAATAGAGACGTATGTCTCCTCTTAGCTTTTTTTTTGATGTTGCTTTTGCCTTGAATAGCGATGCGGGCACGCACGGAATCAGGCGGGCCGAGAATTTTAATTTCGCTGCGTCGAAGGGCTGCTTATCCGATGGGCATAGTGCATCGCAAATTTGAATAAAGGACCTAGTAGCTTCCTTTCTCCGATGAATATCTTATTTTTTAAGAACAACATCTCGTGTCGCATATTATTGGCCACCCTCCTAAATGTCTTCATCGCATGCATTTTCTGTTAACTTAGTATTGACTTATGCTAGCAATGCTACATACCCTAGCATGAGATCAGCCGAAGTGGTCTGCGATACGATACCTGGGGACACCTACCACATGTCTTTGTCATCATTTTCATATCCAATTGGTCTTGCCAAACATAAATGAAGAGCAAACTTAAAAAGGTAGTAATTTTAGGTGCCTGCTACCCCTCAAAACTTTTTTGTCAAATGGGGAGTGTATTGTGTTGTTTTGTAACCCCTTTAATAGTCTTGAGATAATACATATCGAGTTGCAGTTTAATAATTTTTTAGTTGACAGAAGCAAGCTTAGGTATCAGGTATCAAGAGTAGAAAAATAGAGAGCGCAGTTATTTCGGATTCACACGAGGCCTGTCGGTACATTTTTTTCATTCTGCATTAGCCCTACACCTAAGGCCAAATCTTAAGTCTAACGTTTAGCGTTCGTGCCGCGAGATTCCTTCCTGCGTATTCTGATTAACTTCTGAATAACTTTAAATGCGGTAACTTTTCTTAGAACTCGATCCCATTCTTTAAATACGAAGGTTTTTCTGTTTACCGAAACTAGAGAAAAGCTGCGTCGCGTGCAATGACGGGAATTTGAGGTCTACGCTTTGTCTGTAAATTCCTTCGCCCATTGCTTCCGCTTTTCATCCTCCCTTTTCTTTTCTCTCTCTCTCTCTCTCTCTGAGAAACATGAGATCGCGTGTTTTCGTAGTATTTGTTTTCGAGGAAGCGCGTGGGACCAAAGTGGACTAGCTTTATCTCCATTGACATTACATGCGAGCTTTGACGAAAAATCCGCTTCCTATCGATCTCCACGTCCTCGATTGGAGCACCCCTACTCCTCCCTGGAGTTTCCTCCGTTTTTTGTGCAACTGTGTATGGCTCAGAGAGAGCTCAAACTGCCCGAGAAGGGACGTGCTGTCACATGCTTGTTCTATGACCAAAGGCATTCCGTGATCCCACCAAGAATCTTTCTACGAAATAAATTGATTCCGCTATCCTATCGCTTGGTCGCGTTTCGGCGCGGAACCTCTTTTCTCCACCCCTTCATAACTCGCCATAGATTTTCCATCGTCCGTCATCTCCCTTTCCATGTTAAGTTGTTATTGATCGTGATTATCACATAAGTAATAATTTTCTGAATGTCGTCATTCTATTTCACTCCGAATCGGCTCCATCGTCTCAATTCCTTCGCTGTCCCTTTCGCCCATAATCATGCATTCAATTCAGTTCTTCCATCGAACATTCACTTCTCAGGCTGCTTTCACCTGATTGTCGGAGTTTTGAATTAGACTTGATAATGCCACCCTTCTCATCAACCGAGCGTTGCTTTATATTGTTTAGGAATTATTTCTACTCGCAGTTCGTAAATACATTTTAATGCATTTCTTTCATGATTTCATTTAAATAATCAAAAAATTATATTTTGGGTATTTAAATTATGTATAACACCGAACATTTTAGTTTGTAAGGCATTCTACTCTGAGCTTTTCCTCGCATTCGTAAATATATTCCCCAGTTCCACCAAATTTTCCGTTGTTTCCATTCTCTTGATTGGCAATCATTCATTATTATTAATGGTTAGTGATTATAAAATGCTCCGTAGCTAATAATTCTTGATTTTTGTAGTCTTTTATCGGTCATCGGCTTGAGAATAAGATAACGAATTTTTCTCATTTTTCGTTGTGGGATAAAAATCATAAAACGGTTGGCAGTAATCATTGATTGTAGTCGTTGTTGAAACAAAGTCGTAAGATCACAATGGGGTGCTGATTAGACGCGATATTTCATTACAATTAACGCAGCTTTCAGTCTCATACGTGTTCAAGGTAATTCTCTTGGAGAGGACGCTTCATTCACCAAAGATACTGCATTTTGCGTTGGCCCTTGTTGGAGAGTTTCTTGTGCATAAGTACTCTGAATGAATAATAGAGCAGCCTTCATCGAAGGAAATTCAGTTTTTGAGGCATGCTCGCCGCCTACCTTATTTTTACTAAATGAAAAGTCTGGGATGTCCGGTAGATAACAACGCCTGAACGACGAGATAACGTTCGGATGAGGCTCGCAATTCGGATCGTAAGGATTGACGTGCTAACCGTTTCGGAATCGCTGGATTTTCAAGCAACGATCTCGCTCCCTTCGTAGTTGCGTTCGGGGAAAAAATTGATTTGCAGCTTCATCGAATGAAACGTTTAAGTATTGTCACCGTGAGGTAGATGGCAAATGTCACTTTTCCATCTACCATTCCTATACCCACTCTTCACATGCCTAGTTGAGCTTTAAAGATACGGCCCTTATCTAGGTACGAATGTTGTTGACTGATGGTGAAGTTTCTCGTAGCTTTTTCATTCACCTAATATGTTAGTGTAATGTTACCTGGTGTATACAGGACTAATTTTAATAATTATGCATGTGCTATCAGACAAAAATCTGTTATTATATTTTGTTTAATGCAATTGACAGAAATTAAATTTAGGCGGCCGTCCAGAAGATTTTTTTTAAATGATCAAATCGCATTTTTTCGAATCCGTTCTATTTCCAAGACAACTCGAAGAGCCCTCATAAAAACTCCGCAGAGGAGGGATGTGCAGTGATGATATCGGAGAGGAGGGTGCCGTCAAATATCCAAGTCGTCGTCGTATGCATTAAATACCGCTTTTTGTGTCAGGCTAATTTATTTTTTTTAATCTAACGGCCTCACTTCAAAGTAGACACGGCCGGCGCACGTGCCACTCTTGTCGATGCGTTTTTGTTTCGTCGGTCGCCGCCCTTCCCGTGTCACGCCGCCACTCGAACGCGGCGAGAACGTCAATTCCGCTGAGCGTGTCAACCGCACTGAACATTTTCCTATCACACCCCTGACCCCCGTTCCGCTACGGGGTCGATCAGCGAGGACTCTTAAAAAAAGTATAAACAAAAAAACATTCGCGAACGTATTATTAAAAGAAATATTCGATGTTCGCATCCTGTGAGGTTAGAGGCGTGGCTGGCCAGTGGGTTCTGGGCTGGGCTTCTAATTGGAGGGCCCGGGTTTGATTCCGTGTGACGCCTCTAAGCATCCTCAGCTTCGCCCGAGCTCTGTGATTTTTTTCGGGTACCAGATCATTCTGGGAAACTGTGGGCGGTACAGGGAAAGGATCTGGCCCCCTAATGCCCTAATGTGTAAATTTCACACGCCGCTGGGCTTATAAGGCTTATAAGCTATAGTATTGGGTGAGCTCTGTCCTCGCCTATTAAAAACCAACCTTCGGGTTGATTACTGTGGTTATCCTGTGAAATTTACGTGCCCATTCACCGGGTGTCAGATTCTGGTCAAAATTGGCAGGTTATTGGACTAAAAATAATGGCCGTGGAACATTTAAATGGATAGTATCTTCGTATTAGATGGATTATCATCGCTAATACGATATACCTACGATTTGAAATGCTTAGCGTCTTGACCTTCGGACTCGTGGGTGTGGAGTTCAATATTCTGTTTGAGTAAATTTTTTTCTCCAGTTTTCTTTGATTTAATTTCCTGCGGTTCGATCTTACAATTACAGGATTTCAAATTTGTTGATAAATTGTGTTTTTATGAACGTAACATTTGTCATCCCTGGAGGTCAATCGTCTATTTCTCATGTCATGGGAAACTGTCACCTCCTTATGTTTTTGACTGATATGGAAATTATTTATGCGTTTTTAACGGCAGTTCTCTTATTGATACAAACATTTGTCAATAAGATATCTATATCAGGGGTATCCCAAATGCTAAGAATGGGGCTATTTGTGAGTCATTTGTCTAGGACTAACCACATGGCAATTTGGAACAAAATCTGAGACCCGGTTAACGGACACTCCCCTTGCTAAACAAGCGATAAATGTCCCGGGTGATAAATTGTAATCAGGAAGCATTATACGAGCGATTTCATTTGAGGACGCTTGAAGGAAATGCCTCCTGGTCCGTACCCGCGAACAATAGCGGGCGGACGCTTCCTTTGAATCACGATATCGTGCCCGTTGTTGGAATTTGGGGAATTTTGAAAATCCCTGCGAGGCATCGCCGTCCGCAGTAGATGCCCGTTTTTATACTGCGTTTATGGTTTATGGCTTGGTGCTCAGGCCGGTGCTCGCTGACGCCGATGGCCTGGGATCAAATCTCGCCGACGTTGGCGGATTTGTTTTCCGTGGTGTTGCGATCCCTACTTGGCGCTTGCCTGCCTACCGTCTTTCTCCGGCCGTAGGGCGGGTCATTAAACTTTGTCACCCCTGGGCGACATTCGTCTGGAGAAGGCAGACCCTTCCTCCACTCGTTGAATCCCACCATCCTCGAACACCTTTTACAGGTTGGAGCAAAGTACCTCAACTGTTGTTCGTCTCTCTTAGTTACCGGCTTGTGCCCTTTGAGTCATGGTTCGTTTACGTCATGTTTACACGCATGGAGCAAGCTGCAATTATTTGAAGAATGTGCCGATTAGGAAAGATGACCCTGTTCAAAGAGTGAATTATAGACTTTCTGAAACTCTTTGGTGCGGGGAGGTTTAAGGTACGGAACTAGAAAATCCAGGAAGTGTTGCAAATTGCTCGGTAGGCCAAAGTAAAGTACTTGATAATATCGTACTCACATGCATAAATCGTTTTAGGCGATTTTATTTCACAAGGCATTCTCTTTTACTGTAGGAAATTCATTTTGGCATTGGTTCGGACAAAAAATGAGATTTGTCGCATGCGATATGCTCAATTTACTCGAGAGTAAATTAAATTAAACACCTGAGAGCTGTAGAAATTTTGGAAGTGATGCTTTCAGATTTGCCTCCTTAGTGTTTCGTCATGCCTCGTCAGCTTACAAGGGTATACGCAAATCAGAAGCCAACCGATTAGGAGGAGGATATATATGAAAACAAAAAGAAAGTAGAAAATTGAGCTCCAGGCCTGAGCGCAAGCCTCAGTTTATTGATCTCCTCCTTTATATCTGTATACTTAATATTTCAGATTTAATACCAATATTTAAGTGCAACTTCTTGTTGCAATTCTCTCTGGAGAAAACTTAAATGTATCAAAAAATTATTTTTCCCTCGTTTCTTTAATTGATTGCAATGCATGGAAGGGTCCTAATTCTCCCAGTCAGTATTCCAAATTCCTCTCCCAGGAATTTGATTAGTAAAAAAATTAACTTTGATCAAAAAAGCATATGTTCTTCTCAGGTGCAAATCTAAATTTTCGTTTTTATTAAATATACCATTGAGATGAAGCCATTTTTTTAACAATTATACGCGAAAGTGTAGGTAGAAACGGAACCGCTCTCGGATGCTGTATTATATTTGTATATTTTGAAATTTCATTTCGGAATTGTTACGGCCCTTGTCGTCGACTATTTTCCTATGAAACTAAGTCCCTATACTGTAGCTCGGATAAACCGAAATGTCTATAACGCCCTCTTCGCATTGCGGTATTATTACCGTGGTGGAAGATATAACAATCATCAACCTGTATGCGCATCCGCGCTTTTTTCAAATACAATTGTGAACTCGTTATAATACCTAATATTTTTGTACAAATTACAACTCCAACGGAAAAGCTTTCGCCATAAGATGTGGTGTCCAGAAAATCACACGGGTTGAGTTAAGCTATAGTTGTCTAGAGGCGTAACATGGATCTTAACCCTGGTTTCTCCGGTCCGTAGCACCCTTCCTTCTATGCGGCCGCTATACCGCCTTTAAAAAAAATGGAAAATACACGTGTTTCTAGACGAAATCTGCATTCGCCGTTAGTGGTAGAGGTGACACTGAACGAGGCAAGCATCACCGAACTCTGACCCATCTTGAACCTACGTCCTGCGCACTATACGTTTTAGCATAACTATGTGGCTTTCCGGAGGAAAAGGGTCATGGCCTTATTGACCCCGCCGCTGCATGGGCGCTCCAACTCCCCGAATCCTTTCCTCGCCGCCTCGGCCTCCGATCGTGAGGGCATCCTAAGCGGTATGCGACCCACGCGACATCCATTCTCTGTCATCAGCAGTCCGCTCGTGAGTGGGGTCGAAAATTTGCATCTCCTATAGGGATGGAGCGGATAGCTTAAAAGGTTCGACGTGACTCTGCGTGTTTGCTTTGATGAACGCTAGTCACGTCGGCCACGTGGCCTCACGAGTAACAGGAGTGCTGTGTGCTTATATGTCACAGCTTCTGTTTACTCCCTCACGTCATCCTCCTCGCGTAAAATTTATGTGGAAAATGTGGGTCTTGACTCTTTGAAATTTACTTCTCGTTCTTTCTTGCGTCACGGAGGATGGAAATGGCAACGTTTTTAAGGGTGTGTGGGATGACAACGTCTTGAAACACGTAGGTACAATCTATGGCGGAAATATCATTATTCGAGTTTTTTCTGAAATCGAAAGAAAAATTTAAAAAAAATGATCCCCATGTTACACGTAGTAATCGAATGCCGAATTGATTTAAAGTGTCCTTCTCTAACGATTATTGACTGCCAGAGAATTAAAGATGTAATATTGTTGTACTCTTTGAACAGCTTTTTCCATATGTTCATTACTCATGTACACAAGTTCACGCCAAAATGCCCCTGGGATTGCATTCCTTTCAATGCGTAAATGTAGGCTCGCCAATTTAATTCCATTTACTTTGTTAATTCTTCGCCGGGTGTTTACGATATAGTTGAGGTGACTTTCAGACGAATTTCATTCCCAAAAATTCTTGTTCAAACCTTAGAGTAGACAAGCGTTGTCAACCAATTTGTGTCCGCTATTAGAATGCATCAAGGTGGGTGTTTATAGCTGCTGCGGTCTTAACAATTTAAAATAGGGGAAAAATAGAAACTGAAGGCCTCGCTTTACGACAACATTACGGCCTCTGGAGTTTTCATGTTTCCCCCTTTTTAAAATTAGGATACCTATTCACCATTCCCCTTGCATAAAAAACATCGTTTTCAGATCCCAACCAAACCAAGCAACGTCATACCAAAGTTTCGCTGTAGCACGTCATACTGGGTTGTAATTGTGCAATACCTCCACGTGTGACATTGTTCTTTTAATTTTCCTTTGCTTAATCAATTGTTTTTAAACACTATCTTGTATCTTGGGTGCAATTCTGGAAGATTACTGGCGAGATATGTTTCCTGGTATTTAGAGAGTCATCGTATTTGACGGAGGAGGAGCTGTCTCTATTATTCTTCTTGAATATCGCGAACGTTGAGAAGGCCGCCCGTGACAATCTCATGTGGTCCATGTGTGTTGGCGATTATTGTTGATGGGCAAATGCGGATACTCAGTGAATAAAAAATTAAAGAGAGATTTTTTGTTCACGCCTCAGTTTCTGTAACCCTCATTCAATTGATCTTAAATGCGTAAGGTTCGTTAAACGAGTCAATCAATTAAGTTCGAGCATGATCCCCTGTATTACTTTACTTTAAATATTGTTTTTTTAATCTAAAAAGTTCCCAGTGTGTGTGAGGACGCTGCTGTCAAAAATTCGTGACAGTTACTCCCCGGCGCCTCCCAAGCGCCGGGGAGTCTGGCCTCTTTGTCTCCTGGCGGTTGGAGGGGGGAGCGGGGGGCTGCGGGGCAAAATAGGTGCCATTTCGGACGGACTGTGTCGCGATTTCCTCCCCCGACGTTTCTCTCGGTTTGCGGTCTTTAATTAAGGGGATGTTGATTGGCGTCTCCACGTCCCCGCCGAACGCACTATCGAGGTCGAGACGGACGTTGTCGACGTCGTTATCCTCGAAAATCGCGCGCGACGTTCTTCCTCATCGCGTGGGCGCAGAGTAAGGGGGGTGGGGGGTTAGGACGTCGATGATGCCTTTAATACCGAAGGGGAGGGGGGAAGGGGGAGGGGCGCGCACGTGGGGTCGCNGTCGCGAGGGGAAAGGGGGCGGAGGGTGGGCAGCACAGCTCCGAGGTTTCCCCGTCGGAAAATCGATGCCTCAGAATCCCTCGCGGCGACCAAGCGACGAACCCTGCCCGCGGTTCCCTCCCTTCTCGCCTTCCCTTGTGAATGTCTCTCGCGATCCGTTCCCTTTCTCCCCCTCACCACCTTCTCCTCCTCCCCTCTTTCTCGCCCACTCCCCCTCAGCTCGTCTCCATCGCGCCTCACAGGACGCGGGGATTCGATGTTAAACGGTCGTGTTTTCTATAGGGCTCCCAAAGTTATTACCCTTCCCCCTTTCACTCGACGCATGTTTTCTCCTCTCAACCCGGGCGCTTCCTGACATTCAATGTGAGCGTGAGGGCATTTCTGGCCCCCGGCGACGTCAGTGGGAAAGTTCGCTGCCTCTCATGCGCTCGTGAACTGTTTTTTTTTGACGAGCGGATGGTAATGGAAAGGTATTGCTCCCGAAGTCCAAAATGTCCTGTACCTCGATTCCATGACTTGGCAATCGATTGGTATCGAGAGTGAAATGGAATCCATTGCAGTCATGTTCGCACGAATCTTACCATTCTGCTCGTTAGGGGAAGCGGGTGGAGCACCATTTGGTAACATAACCGTGTAGGGACCTAATTCGCTCGAAACGAACGGGTCGAAAAATTAATCGAATCGTAGTTCTGGGAGTGTATTACGTAACTGCTGTACCTTTGCGTTTCGAGCGAAAAGGTGTATTGCATGTTTCTCCTATTGACCTTTGGACATTTGAAACTATCGAGAGATTTGGAAACGTTTGGAAAAAAATAATTCCATTTCACTCGATATGTATCGTACAAAATGTGACATAACACACTCTCTGGCATCTTTAGTTTAATATTCGTGGTTGTAGTTGAATGGTGTTGGATTTGGACTTTTTTACGCTCTAGCGCGTGATAATTCTCTCCAATTTAGCTTCTCTTGGCGGAATTTTCACTGCTGTTTAGCTTCACAAGGCTGAATTAATGTAAAATACGCTCGTGATTTATAAAAGGATCAACCGAGGATTAAGCCTTCCGTATTGCTTCACAATATTTTTCACACGCTGGAAACATTTTCAGATTACTTCTATTTGATTTAGTGATGCTATTTAATGCGTGGATCATTAATTTATTCAAGAGGTTTAAGCCTCATGTGAAGGGAAGTGTTTTTTGATGCTGTCGCAGTACTTATACTAAATAATTAAAATCTGGCGCTGATTTGCATTTAAATTCTGTGCCCGTAAAATTTAAGGTATCGGGAGTGAATTCCAAATCCAAATCGGGAAAAATTGACCTCTTGAAGTGGAGGATATATTTTTAGCGTATAGGATCGATTTCGAAAAGTCGTATTTTTAATAAGATGAGTCTTTTACTTTACTTTTTATCAGTGGGGAATCCGATTATTTGTTAGGTAATTTTAAATATCGTATTTATAACCCCACGGCATCCAGACCCAGGAGAAGAATACTTTTAAACAGTTCACTCGGATAACATACTGATTATAAACACGCAGCTCCTTTCAAACTTCGTTGCCAGTGGTGTGTTTAAATGCTGAATATTATGTTGAGTTTGGTGCTGTATGTAATGATCGTTGAAATTTCATCGACAATTTGATTACCTGTTTTTTAGGGCAGAATTTTGTCCTTTTATCTATTTATAACACCAATTGTGGGCTATATATCCAGGTTTACTCATGTGTATTAGCAGCTTTTACCATTGGCAGTAACATTAATTGGAATTGTTGCTTTGCCTAATGGACGAAGGAGTAGAATTGAGATTTTTTCGCTTAGCATTATTTATTTTTTAACTTCGCCCCTAATGCCGGATTTTCATGTTAATCAACCAGTATTTTTTCATTGTTTCCACAGCGTAAGCTGCTTCAGTGATGTACGTTTAATAAAATTTCGAATCTTCCAAAAAAATAGTATAATATAACAATGAATGTATAATTATATTTCCATAAAAGTATTACATGAGTAGTAAAGTATAAGAGAAACACAGACACTTTGCAATTTTCCACTTAATACAAATTTAA